>OZ005662.1:61332896-61490396 GCA_963930645.1 Salticus scenicus | reverse complement strand
ATATATATTACAAATGAAATAGTGAAGCCTTGTTATTCTGACAAACTCAACTTAATAATATTTAATAAAACGTTTATAAATAATAATATTAAAAAAAAAAAAGGAGGCCGTTGTTGAAGTTTTGTCCTTCATAACTATTAAGAAAAATTTAATTTTAAATATAAATAACTTAAATGTTAAATGAACAACTTATCATGAAGCATATGCCCCTTGACAGCAGAAACAATGCCGGAATTCTTGAAAATAGGTCTTTATTTTGTTTATTAGCTATTGCATAACCCGAGTCACATCCAAATACAAAACAGCATCGAGATGTAGACATATTCATCATAAAACAAAACAATAATTTGAAAAATAATGATGCGCGCTCACTGTACTCAGTGTTAACGTGGTACATCAACTACAGTCAGCGCCACTCTGCGGCCAGCTCAGCCCGAGTTCCACTTTTGAAGGAGGAATCGCGTAAAGGAAAGTCCTACTTTCTATAGCTTCATGTATACCATAGACAAGTAGAGTCTATGATATACTACTTGTCCGTAACCCTCGACATCATCGGCCAAATAACTGGTTTCGTCTAGGGCGGTGACGTCAGCAAACTTGGATTCAACCAGGATCCTCTCTGACGACGTGACCTTCGAACCGACTAGTGTAGCAAGATTTTCAGTTCAAGTTCATATTCTTTTTCTTGCAGTGTGAGTGCGACGAACATGTTTTACACGTGCTAAAAAAGTATTTTATATGTTAAAGTGATGTTATTTCTATCAATAGCAACCAAAGAAATGGTCAAAAAAAAAAAAAAAAAAAAAGTTTATTCATTTCTAAAACAGGAAGAATATCGAAGAAAATGGATAGCAGCAATACATCGAGAAAATTTCGAACCTACCATGTACAGCAAGGTAAGAAAACATTTTATTTTTATTACTTAATAATACTGTTATTTTATTTGTTAAAGCTTTTTATTTATTCTGTGCTGTCAATTTTATTAAAAATTCTATAAAGTTCTTTGACATCATTCAAAAGACCTTACCAAAAGGTATTTTCAGTGTTGTATAATAACATTACATAAATTTAATTATTGCAAGTAATATTGTCTGGTATTAATATTTCTAAGTATTTATTTTAATTTTGCAGTCTGTGAAAGATTTGAAATACTTTAAATAATTAACGTACTTCTGAAACAGAATATATGTAAAATTTATGAAGTTTTAAATATAATTTATTGAAGTTAAATGTAATTTATTAATTTTAATAAATAAATTATTATTTTTAAATATAATTTATTTCAACTGTATTAGTATTTTTCCAAACCACCTCAAAATAATTTTTAAATTTTTAATGGAAGAAAAAATGCTTAATTAATTGTTTCTTAAGCTATTTATTTTTTAAAACTACATCTTTATAATAAATCTAACACACAATCCAATGAATAGTTTTTAATCAAAAGTTATCGTTAAAAGCTAATTAGTGCGACCATAAAATACCCTTATACATCATACTATAATTTAATTTATTAAGTAATTAAAATAAATATTTATATATATGTATATATATATATATTAGGTTTGTGAATTGCACTTTAAAGATACAGATTCCATCACTTCTGCTAAAGCTGTTAATGAGAAAACTGGAAAAGTTATCGAAGCTGCTTTAAAAATTAGGAGGTACGTAAAATTTCTTTAAACCATGTGCTTTATTTCTATTTATTTTCGCAAAATTTCTTATTTCAACGATAAAGAAATATCATGTAAAAAAGTACTGAAAAGTTTTTTTTTTTTTTTTTTTTGTTATAAAAGTATTTAAATTTCGTGAAAAAGTAGCAAATGTGGCACAGATCTATTTATTATTATTTATTTTTATTTCTCTGAATAATTTTGAAATCTCGTCGTTTCTTTTCTTGTAATCTACAATCATATAGTTACAACATAACCTTTTCAAATATATCACAGGTGTATATCTCGTATATATATATGTGTGTGTGTGTATTTTTATTACTATTATTATTCAGGGTTCATAATCATTGGGGAAAACCTGAAATACACAGGAAATTTGGATTTTGTTATTAAAAAATATATATATATATCAGGGAAAATAGAAATTTTCTAAAAATCTATTTTTTTTTTTTTTTTTTTCTCAAGGGCAATTGTAGCAAAAGAGGTTAAAATATAGTGAATTGTTTCTCAGACAGTATTTATCAGATAAGATAATAATTATCTCTTCTCAATAATAATTCTCAGATCTTATATATGATATCAGATATATGAGATCATATAAAATGACAATCATTTCCCAACTAATCTTAAATATCAATAAATATTATTGAAAATATATTAATAAGTTTTCTAAAAGTTTGCTTTATCGGTAAATAAAAATTCTTTCTTTCTTTCTTTCTTTCTCTTTCTTTCTTTCTTTTTTTAAGTAAACTGAATATATATTTTTACCTAAATTTAAATACAGAGAAAAATTAAGCATTTAATATAAAGTAAAAGTTCAAAAGAAACATTTAATAATAGTAAAATGCAAGCTAAAATTAAGCTTGATTAAAAAAAAAAAAAAAAAAAAAAAAATGCATAAATTGTGTTTATTTCTTATTTTTTCCCTTACATATTTATAAAATTTGTCATTAATATCTTTTTTTTTTTTTTTTTTTTTTTTTTTTTAATAGGCTACGTCCAGATGCTGTGCCTTCAAAATTTCCTAATCTTCCATTTAATAACAACCAAGCTTTTTTAGTGATTATTTAAAAGGAATGGTTAGTTTTAAAGTACATTCTGTTTCATCAACTTGGCTGTTAGTTTAATTAAAAATTTAGTAAATGCCCTATTATGTATTTATCCCATAAAAAAAGTTGATATTTAATAATTTTAAAGAGACATTGTAAAACAATCCTGTCAGTTACTAAAACATATCTTATACAAAATTTCATTTAATGCGTAATATTGAAAAAAAAAAATACTTTTGTATTGAATTTCAGTAAATAAATATAATAAAAAAGTAATGATTAAATATACTTATTAGATTAAAATTATGTAATATTTTCCCACACTTCAATATTTAAATATATATATATATATATATATAAAATAAATCACTGCTCTTAAATTAATTTTATTAAAAGAAAATAATAAGAAAAGAAAATATACTTTCTCAACTTTAGGCCATATTTACTATGCAGAAGTATGTTATTCACCATTATCTTGCCTGTAAATTTATTTGTATTTGTGTTTCAAATGATGTTATACTATTGATCTAAGCTGTCATATTTTTAAATAAAAATATTTTCCAAATTTTCACTTGTTTGTTTCATTGACTCAGTTTTCTTTGATTGTCCAGTTTTCCTTTTCAGTATTTCAGTAAATTAAAATAATAATAATAATAATAAATATGACTGATATTTAAACAGTTTGTTTTAATAATCAACCAAGAAAAAGGAGTGAAAAAATATTATTTATTATTATTATTTTATTATGACATTCTATAAAAAGCCTAAACTAAATTAAAATATTGTTTTGGATATTGTTATTATTATTTTAATTTTTTCTGCACAATGAACTCTAACCAAAATATTTCTAAAAGGAAAAAAATATTGTAAACGATGTTTTTCTTCAATTTTGTTTTTCTTCAATTTTTATAAATTGAAGCGGAATTTTCACAGCAATATTATAAGGAAAGTAAATTATTATAATTAATAAATTTTGTCTGACAAATCTGTTTACTATTTTTATAAATATAGTATTAATATATCCTATATAAAAAATAAATAAATAAAGATAGAGAAATATGGTAAAAAATCAAAGATTTTTGGGGAAGAAAAAAAAAATATTTTGAACTTTTGCATATTCATCTCATAAACTTGTATAAGAGAGGAAATGAATAGAATATTATGAATATATATTCAAATTTACAATACTGAAACATATAAATTAACAGAACTTATTATAGCAAATGTTGAATGTGACACAATAAAGATGTATTAACTTGTTAGTACATAATTTACATTCAAAATTTAATTATTGCATGATATACGAATCATTTTCTAGACAAAATAATGACTTGTTATTAGTTATTATTTGTGAAAATTTCTTGTAAAATTTACTTCTCATTTTACAGTACAATAATAATTATTGTACAGTGAAGAAATTCTAAATAGTAATATTGCTGAATTTTCCTAAGGAAAAAATAAACATTCAAATATTGTAAATTAATTACCTATTTTCAATTTTGGGAAAATTTAAAATGGCATTTTTGTGAAAAATCTTAGACATTACATAAAAAATAAAATAAATTCGCTATAAATATTTCTTCTGAAAATAAAATAAAATAAATAAGTAAATAAATAATAATAATAATAATATATATATATATATATATATATATATAAATTTCTTAAGATATTTCATTATTTTCTGTTTGTAAACATAAAAAGAAAGAAAAGTAATTTAAATGGAGAATACTATAAATAAATGATCCAAACTAAAAATAAAAAATTATTTTAAAACAGATTTTAAACTTTTTCGTATTTTCTCTTATAATTTTACACATAATATTGATAATAATAATAAAGATAAATATTAACCAAAAGATATTGTGATTTATGTGCACATATATTCAAAATATTTAAACTATTGATTCAAGATTAAATTGAAGTTTTTTATAACAAATCTTGAATAATAATTTATACTTTAAAAATTTTTTACACATCATACAATTGTGTGTCAATAAGTTTTAAAGTTTAAATATTTACTGTACACTAGTTTATTAAATCAATATTTAGATAATTTAAAGATTTATTAAATTATTTACACAGATATTTTAAAATCTTCTTTGACATCTTTCTTAATTATTTAATTGTTATACTGTATTAAAAGTAATTTGGGGGTGTTTCAATTGAAAATGAAAATATTATTTTAAGAAGCAAATGATAAAATAGTATAGATATTTTGTAACGTAATATTTCATATATACATATATATATATAATTTTTAAAGTAGTATGGTTTTAATATAGTGTTGAATTTCTGATAGCAAATTAATATTATCGTTTTATGAATAATCAATTAATTTCGTTATAATTTTCTTGACTAATCTAATCAAAAATATCTCGTGAGTTTTTTTTTTTTTTTTTTTTTTTTTTTTTTCCCCTTTAAATCACTCATTACTGCAGGAAAAAGAGTGAGAGAAATACGGAAAAAGAAAAGAAAGAAAGAATGATTTGAATTAAAAAAAAAATACATTTCATATAAAAAGGGCAGTTATAAACCTTCTCTATTTATACATAGTTATTCCGAAGCGATAAAAAGTAATAATTTTTCTAATTAATCCAGTTATTTATTTATTTTATTTGTTCGTATCCCTTTTTATAAATGTGGTGTGTTAAAAATGCCTAAAACAAAGATTGAACATTATGTAATATATACATAATAAAACTTAAAATCATAAAATGCGCAAATCTTTTTCTCTGGATAAACTACCGAGGAAAACAAAATCATCACGCGACGGCACTTCTGAATCCCAGTACAGTGACGTCATGAACCAGTTATTTGGCCGATGATGTCGAGGGTTACGACTTGTCTATACGATACTCTTAATTCGTTTCGTAGTCGCAAACAACAAAAAATTGACGCCAGCGAGGAAACTTTTTTTAATATACTCTGTAAAATACACATTTAAATAGACGTTTTCGTAGATAGATATAGATCTACACATTTAAAGGAATGTAAGTATTTGTGACATAGATTAAAAGGTATTTTTATTTAATAGGAAATATGAATGCACAGCTACCCATAAATACGGGTAAAAAACCATATCCATGTCCTGAGTGTTTTAAAGGATTTTCTATAAAAAGTAATCTAATTACACATCTAGGCATTCACACTGGAAAAAAGCCCTATGTGTGTGAGGAATGTACCAAAGCATTTTCTCAAAAGCAACATTTAAAGGTACATCTACTTACTCATAGCGGAGAAAAACCATATGTGTGTGAAGAATGTTCTATAGGATTTTCTCGTAAGGATTGTTTAAACAATCATCTTCGCATCCATACAGGTGAAAAACCATATGCGTGTGAAGTATGTGCTAAAGGATTTTCTCAAAAGAGTCATCTAAAAAGGCACCTTCGCTTACATACAGGAGAAAAGCCATTTGTGTGTGAAGAATGTTCTGAAGGATTTTCTCAAAAGAGCAATCTAGAAAGACACCTTCGCTTACATACAGGAGAAAGGCCATTTGTGTGTGAAGAATGTTCTAAAGGATTTTCTCAAAAGAATGATTTAAAAAACCATCTTCGGGTTCATACAGGAGAAAAGCCATTTGTGTGTGAAGAATGTTCTGAAGGATTTTCTCATAAGACCAATCTAGAAAGACACCTTCGCTTACATACAGGAGAAAGGCCATTTGTGTGTGAAGAATGTTCTAAAGGATTTTCTCAAAAGAATGATTTAAAAAACCATCTTCGGGTTCATAGAGGAGAAAAACCCTATGTGTGTAAAGAATGTTCTAAAGGATTTTCTCGAAAGAATGATCTAAAAGCACATGTTCGCGTTCATACAGGAGAAAAACCATATGTGTGTAAAGAATGTTCTATAAGATTTTCTCAAAGGAGCAGTCTAAAAAAACATCTTCGCTTACATACAGGAGAAAAGCCATACGTGTGTGAAGAATGTTCCAAAGTATTTTCTCAAAAGCAACATTCAAATACACATTTATGCACTCATAACAAAGAAAAAAAATATGTGTGTGAAGTATGTGATAAAGGATTTTCTCGAAAGAGTTATCTTGTAAGTCATATTCGCGTTCATACAGGAGAAAAACCATATGTGTGTGAAGTATGTGCTAAAGGATTTTCTCAAAAGAATTATCTTGTAAGTCATATTCGTGTTCATACAGGAGAAAAACCATATGTGTGTGAAGTATGTGCTAAAGGATTTTCTCAAAGGAATGATCTAAAAAAACATGTTCGCGTTCATACAGGAGAAAAACCCTATGTGTGTGAAAAATGTTACAAAGCATTTTCCGATAAGAGTAATCTGAGAAAACATCGTCACATTCATAGAGAAGAAAATACATACATGTGTGAATTAGGATAAAAACACCAGTACTCCCCAGAATTAAGAGTTTCTTTTTCTTTTATTTATTTATTTTTTGCGTGCTTTAAACGTATAATCCGTGTGGCAATATTATACACCTGTCTATTTTACATACTAATCTTTCTAGTTGTCGACAGACTCTTTATACGTTAAGTTTATTCTAGAAAAGTAAAATAAAATTCGAACCTATAATTGGGTTTCATCTATGAGGGTTCCTCAAAACTTCGGTTTTAAAACTGAAGGAGCGGCATACCGATAAGGATTTTGCTGGTTTTGTTGCTACATTTAACAAAAAATTTTTGCTTAGTAACATATCTAATATTTCAGAAATGTCTGTCCAGTGACGTAGCTAGACCACAATTTCGGGGGATAGGGGTATTTTTTCTTTTTTAATCTCCCTTTTGTTAAACTATTTCATATAAACAATATACAGTTATTTCTACTTTCTTGTATATTCAATAAAAAAAAAAAAAGTATTGGATTCGTAACAATTTTCGCCTTCTGGTTTTCGATGAATTTACACGTTTTGAGAGGTCTAGAACACAATTTAATTATTTTTAGAAAATGTGTGTCTGTGTGACAAAAATTCGGAACAAAACTCGGAATGTGAGAGGGTCTTTAAAGCTCTATTTGTTCTTAATGAATAAATTATAACCGAATATTCTGTTTTTGCTTTGATGATTTTTTATGATTTCGTAAAAATAGCATGAATTGTATGTTTTTCACCAGACTATAAATTCAAAATTTTCCCTAATTATACTCAATACATGCGGAAATTAATTTTTATTCTAATAAAATTTAGAATAATGCCACAGAATTATAAATGTTGAGAAATATTTAGCGTAAAACAATAATATTAAATAACAAAAATCATTAAAAGAATTTACATAACGATTTTTTTTTTTTTTTTTTTTTTATAATAATATTTTCATCTTTTCTTTATATGCTTATTATTCTAAAAAAATTTTAAAGGTTTAATTTACTAAAAATCTAAATTATTAATCCTACTAATCATAATTAAAGTGAATTTCAATAGTCTGAATTTTTTTTTTCACTAAAAGTTCGTTTTATTTGTATAAAAGTTCCACTTCTATTTTTTTAAATATACAGTGCAGAATTTAGGATATTTTTTTTTTCATATATATATATATTTATATAAAACAGTGGTTCAAAGTAATTCCTTAAACAAACTAGGATTTGATTGTGTCTGCATAGGTAGACTCATATGTTTGTGAAGGAGGGGGAGGAGACAGCTGCTCATTTTTCTTGACAAACAGATGTGTCTTTTTCAGCATCAATTAAACATTGTTTGAACACTACATTTTATTCATTTCTTTGTAAAATGAAGCTGTGCTTTGGTATATTATGCAGCTAAATATAAATATTTATTATTAGTTTAATAAGTGATTTTTTTTTTTTTTTTTTTTTTTTTAAAGTTTACAGAGTTAAAATTATCAAAGATAATTTTATTGCTATAAATGAATTTTGTTATGTATAATTATGTCTTACATTTATAGTTCTCAAAGAATTCTGTGCATAGTCTATGTTAAAAGCACAAAATAGTTGTGTATGAAACGAAGTCCACTTCGCACTATTGGTGATTTAGCTGATGAAATCAAAAAAGTTGTTGGTCCTTCTATTGCTGTTAATCGAGATGACACATTGTGTTCTAATTGTTTTGCATTTTATAAAAAGAAATTTTTAGAACTTGAACACAAATCTGAAGAAGAAATATCTGTATCTGAGGAACCATTTATTCCAGAAAATGATATTGTGGATGCTTTAAATATAAGTATTAAAAGTAATAACTTTACATTTTCAATTTCATATATTCATACAGTAGTTCTGGCAACATTTAGATGCTTCACTTTTTTGTCTTTAAATTGTAAAAATTTCTAAATTTTATCATTTTCTTCTGCCATATTACAAAAAATATGTATTCTACAAAGCTTTATTATTTATTTATTTTCACTATAAAAAGTATAAGAAATAATCTATGTACTTGTATAAATTTTGTAATTATATGTATTTGAATAATTATGTATATCGTTACCTTACTTGATATTAGTATTGTAATAGAATCACAATTACTATAACTATTTTAATTTTCATGTATACTTGTTTTATTTCATACTAAAGACGAATCTTATTAATGTTTATTAGCGTAGTAAATGCAAGTCATATGTCTTGAAATATAATTTTTGTGTGCTTTATATTTATTATTATACTATACTAATATTTTTTATTCGATAACACAGTACAAAGCTGAGAAACCAATCTCCAAAAAAAAAAAAAAGTTGTTCTCAGCTGCATTAAACATTATCAATGACAGAGATTTAATTTCTTCTCTTTCTTTCTTTCTTTTTTTCTTCTTTTTTTAATGTTGTAAATTTTGTGAATTATTAAACAAAACTTATTTAAAATAAACCTTATCTAATTTTCAAATAAATTTTCAGCCTAAAATCTTCTCTTTTTTAATGTTTTTAATTCATCATTCTCAGAATCACTGTCATGCAATTTTTTTTTAATCACATAGCAACAATTGCTGCAGGCATATATCAGTAGAATGAAAAATGAAAAGTGGTCAAAAATAATAATATTAATAAAGTAATTACTTTTTAAGTTTTTATATTTTTAAAATCATTGCTGTTTTACCTCTTCTGAAATTTTTATGTGTAGAAAGATGAAATAATAAACTAGAAAATTTCACAAAACAAATATTCAAATAAGCTTCAAAGGTAAATTGGAAAGAAAATCTTGAATGGTTCAAAATTCAGAAATGTTTGGTGCTGCCATCTATTGACAAAATGTATAACCATGTACAGTAATAAATTTCTTTAAAAAATCATATTTAGCTTTTATTTTTTACGTTCTGTGTTTTTGAGTCTGTGAATGTGTATTAAAAAAAAAATATGATTTAACAAAATAAAATGTTAGCCGATGAGTTAATGTTATAGATTTTATCAATTATCTGAGTATATAGATGTATTATTTTCTTAGGAATGACTAAAGATCCGGAACAGCTCCGGTCTCGAGGATTTTATATTTCTGGCTTCATATATTACTATACTGATGTAGTAAAAATAAATTTAATAAATGTGGTTATATTGCCTTGATAAAAATCAGTAAACAATGTTTGGCAATTTCAATTAGCAGTCAGTAAAATGTATTAATGTTTGTACGTCTTTTATTTATTCTTTCCCCCATCAAATTTATGTAACCAAAAATTAAATAAATCGTATTAAAATATGTTTTTTTTTTTTTTTTTTTTTTTAATTAAATAATAATGATAGTAATAAAGAAAACATTTCCTTTTTATAAAGTAATAGCCACAAAAAAAAACACATACTTATTTCATATTCTGTTCTGTCTAAAAGCATACTCTTAAGTGTTCCTATTTTTCCTATATATTTAAAAAATCATGAAAAATATCCTGTATTTTATAATTCTTTACATTTTTCCTATATTTCACAAACGTTTTCCTGTATTCTGCTATTTCAGTTTAAGTTCTTCTTAATTGTTTTCTGCTTTCTATGCTAGGCATCCAATTTAAAATCTCGTATCTTTCCAAAATAAAATTCAAATTAAAAATAATTGCTTTTTTTTTTTTTCTTGACATTCATTCTGCCAATGTAATTGGGATTCATATGTTGCATAACACAGGTCTGCATCGAAAATGTTTGGTAATATTGACTGATTTTTGTCTTTTGGTGAGCTGAAACCGAAAATGAAGTCAGTTTTTTCTATCACATATAGATTTTTGTCAATACAGAGTGCCTACCTACACAATTTCTTTCATTACTCTTCCAGCAATATAATTATATGGTAAGTTTTATCAACGAGATATATAAAGTAGAGTGATAAATGGTAACCCTTGAGAAGGTCCAAGATGAGTCATGTGACATGCTCAACTTGCACCTGCGTATTCGGTGGTTTCCTTGGTAACAGCTCAATTTCAGTAAATTTCTATGGCAATGGTTTCAATGTTTTTGTTTACTTTACGTAGTTTAATATTCTTTTGTTCTAAACCATTTTGATTTTGATTTTACTTCTTTTTTATTTCGTGTAGTTGAACTTTAACCGACAAAATACTTAAAAATAGTTGAAAAAATATTATTTGTTGTTAAATTTAGCTCTTTAAAAGTTTAAATTTTCTTTTATAAACACTTTTAAACTTTGTTGAGAAACGATGAAAAAAAGGCATTTTATTATTTATTAAAATGTGAAATATGCGTAAAATTATTTTAAAAACAATTTATTTCGGTCATAGGACTGTCAAGTTACCTAATAATAATGATAATTTTTTGTCGAACTGATATTTTAAAAGCCAAAATAGCGATAAAGGGCCAAACACAGCAACCTACTGGAGCATGTCACGTGATTCATCTTGAACCACGGAAAGCTAATCCTTCATCCATTGAATCAGCACTCTAATTTATATATCTCGTTGAGTTTTATAGCATGTTTCCATGATTAATTAATCAGGGAAACTTATTGTTGTGATTGCACAACACTAGTGCGACGCAAAACCCTACCAACCAACCTATTGTTATGATGGTATATGCAAGAAATTGTGTCGGTAAACACCCTGTATTGACAAAAACCTATACGTGATAGAGAAAAACTGGCTGCATTATCGGTTTCAGCACATCAAAAAACATAAATATCAGCTAAAATCATAATTAAATTTTTTCAACATCATTTTTGTAAACCTGTGTAATTTGTCATATGTAAATAATATTGCACATATTGTAAGAAAACAACAAGATAATGAAAACTTTAATCATAATTTTTTTTTAAGTATCAAGATTTCCCAAAGATTTATGGTATTTAAATTATTTGTTCATAATGTCCAAATATCAGTGTTGTTGAATTTTTACTTTCTCCTATATGTAATATAGAAAAAGTATTGGATTCGTGAAAATTTTCGAACACCGGTTTTTGGTGAATTTACACGTTTTGGGATGTCCTGAACACGATTTGATAGTTTTTAGAAAATGTGTGTCTCTGTGTGTGTGTGTATCACGAATTTTGTGGACGCTGTATCTCACGAACCAATGAACGAAATTTAACCAAACTTGGTATTTAGTTGGACCCTGAGATAAACTGGGGCTGATTATATTTGGGGGTCAATCGCTAAACAGGTGGCATTTTTAACATGGCAGTATAGGACAAAATTTCGTATAAATGTGCATAATGAGAGTTATTTTATTCGTGTGATTGTAAAATTAATATGAATAAATGATAATGGTAGTAGTTAACTAGGAAAAACTTTTGTGCATGTGGGGGCATCGCTTCCCCCCCCCCCCCCCGGAGGAGTAACTTTTCTGTATGAGTATCTTTCGAAAGATCTCGTCAATACCTTTATGGTTGAACTATAGATCTGTGATAATTTAAAACAAAGTTATCGATTTTTTTTACTTTTAACGAAAAAAAACTTAGAAAAAAAATCGCATTTATTCTGATAATTGAAAAAAAAAACTTTCTTTCGGCATTTAGTGATATAATTCTGTCGGACAAAAATCGTCTGCATTTATAATGGAAAATAATTAATACATAATTTTTATTCAATGAATTTTGAATTTATTCAAAATTTCGTATAAATGGCCATATTGAGAGTTATTTTTAATACGTGATTTTAAAATTAATAAGAATTATTGATAATAGCAGTAGTAAGCTAGGAAAAAAAGTTTGTACATGTGGAAGCATCGCTTCCTTCCTTGCGGGGAAATTACCCCCCCCCCCCCCCCGGGGGGGAAGTAAATTTTCAATACATCGATTTTTTACTTTTACTTCTTTCTTTTCTTTTTTTTTTAATCTGTTATGTGTGGTTTAATATGTGTATATATAAATGCATAATATCCACCCACAGTATCAATCATTTTGCTTAAATCTTATATATATATAACTGTGAATGTCCGTGAATTTATTTGACTGAGTTTCACGCCAAAACTACTCGACGGATTTCGATGAAATTTGTAATGGAGATAGCTTATACCCTAACTTAAAAAGTTGGCTACCTTTTATTCCGACAAAAAATTTGTTTTTGCGATTTTTATGCATAAAATGGCAATTTTGTAATCTAATAATAGCAAAAAATTAGCCATTTATATTTATCCATAATTTGTTGCAAAAAAAAAAAAAAAAAAAAAACGAATTTATTTATTTTTTTCAACTGGAAAATAAATACATTTATTTAAACGTGAACGATAAAAAATTAAAAAAAAAAAAATTATGCATCTCACAAAAATTGACGTCATTTTTAATTAAAAATTTCTTTTACACATTGATAAAGTGCTAATACGCAAGCGAAGTGATGACGTCACTGGCCGTTCGTGGATGCAAGAAAAATATTTCCTATGATAAACGTCCATTGGATTTTTTGTAAAAAATTATTAAAAATCGCGGAAAATTATTTCCCGATTTTAATCCCCATATTTAGGTATAGGTATGTATTAATTATCATGTCCATGCGTTAGATTAAGTTATTTTTGTTGTAAAATTGACAAAATTTGAATTTTTAATTTCAAAAATCTAGGGGGAAAAAAATGGCAATTTTCCATATTCGATTGAAAACACAAGCATTTCATTTCAAAAGATGATATTTACACAATAAATATCCAACTAATATACTAATTAAAAGGAAAATGATAAATATTCTATCATAATTTGAAGTCAAATTTGTTTTCAAATGTCTAAATAAAGTATCTGATATAAGATACTAATATGTTGCAGCGGAATAGATTTGATATCGGTCATCCTTAGCAGATAAAAAAAAAAATATCGCCAAATTATTTGGCGAACATAATTTAATTCCTTTCAAAAATCATGGTTATTTTAACAATTATATTAAGAGAGTAATGAATAATATGAAACAATATTTCGTACAATGCATATTACGAAAATATACATCTGGCATGCATATTTTCGCATTACGTTTTTGATCACCAAATACAATAAGCGCCAAGAACGACAGAGTTTTGAAATTCAAAATTAAAATTTTGTCAATTTGACAGCAAAATAACTCAATCTAACACATGCACATGATAACTAATCTATACTAATATTATAAATGCGAAAGTTTGGATGGATGTTTGTTACTCAATCACGCCACAACGGCTAAACGGATCTGGATGAAATTTTGTACAGAGATAGATAATAGTCTGGAATAAGACATAGGCTACTATTTATACCGAAAAAATGTAAATTTTTAATTAATATATAGTATAGATATTTCTTCAATAATAAAACTTTAAAATAATTTATTTTAATTGTTAATTGTTGCCGAAGAATATTTCACGCGAATAATAATAAAAAAAATAATAAATATTAAATTTGCTTAGGCACATGGCAACATAACGTTATTATCAAAATTAAATAATAAGAAAATAAAAGCTAATTCAGATCTGTATTAAAGAGCTTTATTAGTTGATAATCCTGGGTATATTTTTAATTTTAATTCTGAAGTAGATAAGACATTTTACGCCAAGGACTCTATTGTTGTGACAGCATCCTTAAGCCAAGTAGTCCATAAAAATATAAACAAATCTGTACATATAAAAGAGTAAACTCACTGATTCACTGACTCAACACTGCCATGACGATTCTGTGGGAAAGAGGGTCACAAATTTTAGTGACCAGGTTGGTTTTCGGAGCCTGACCCCCAACTAAGACGGAACTTTGCAAAATACCCCCCCTGTCCCCCTTGGGGGGCAGAAGGCTTAACTCGGCTCCAAATTACTTAACGGTGAAGAAATTGCAGATGGAAAGACCAGACTTGAGTACAAAAAAATTATTTTCTGCGATTTTCGAATTTTGGATTTTTAAGGGGGGAGGAAAGGGAAAAGGTTTTAGAAGAAGGGTACTCAACACACGAGGAAATCGAACTGAACACACACTACAAAGGGATTTTATGAAATTCCACCCTACCGCCCTTTGGAGAATGGGGGGCAAAAACATGTATTCATACGTAACGCTGCACTAAATTACCTAAGGTTGGAAATTTTTTATGTAAGGGACGATTATATGTATCTAACTCATAGTATGAAGAGATTTTGCGAAATTCCCTCCTCCTTCCCTCCTTTAAGAACGGGGGGAGAGCTTAAAAAAAAAAAAGTTTTAAAGCATAGCTCAGCTTTAAATAATTTCAGGATCTCAATTTTTTGATGTGTCGGTTAGGTATGTGTATGCAACATGCAATATAAAGTAATTTTGAAAATTTACCCCCCCCCCCCTCCTCTTGGGGCGGGCGGGGCAAAAACCACATTTTGAAGCTTAAATCCGTCCAAATTACCTAAGAATGGCGAATTTTGGTGTGTGGGTGTTAATTAAGTGTGCGAAATATGCACTTTGATGAGATTTTGTAAAACTTTCAACTGTAACCGCGAGGGAGGGGGAGTAAAAAGCAGGTAAGGGACTGCCGAAGACATTGGGGCTCCAGACTCGACTGTGACGAGCGGGAATACTGCGACAGAAAGTAGCAGGAACTTAAAATAAGATTTTGACGGATTTTAATGATTTTTTTTTTTTAAAGATATTTTATTATTATTAATGATATGCTGTTTTGGGGATTCATTTCAATATAATGACCAGCGAAGCGGGCAAAGCCTGCTAGTTTAAAATATATAAATATTCCTATAGAAACAATGCATGTGTAGGCATTCATTACCAGTATTCAGTTCAATATATACTTTCTTAAAAAGAATCGACTTAACTTTACAGACAATTCTAGTGTGATCCAATGGACTTGAGATTTCGACTTCATAGCTACAACAATTTATCGATAACAAACCCCTTAACTATGGTATGGAAGGCATAGAAGAATTTTTAAAAAAGGATAATTTAACAGAAAATATGAAAAAAATAAAGGAATTTTTACGCATGGTTTCAAACGCTTAAGGGACCTCTTCACTTACCATTTGCTTTTCTAAATGACAATGTTAATCTATGGAAAACTTTCTTTGCACTTAAAACAGTGACATATTAATTGATTGAGACGCGTTTTTTTTTATTGGATTACTCTCATTTCGTAAACTGACGTAGCTTTTGTAGATTTTATGAAAGAATAACAGTTGTTTTTTAAAAAAGCTGTTTTATTGCAATATTTGGGTTGATGCATTAAATGGCTTATAAAAACTCTTTCAATTTTTTTAAAACAGAATTTAAAAAGCTGCGTCAATCTCAAAGAGTTTAATTCAATGCGGAAAAAAATCCTGTATTTCAATAAAATTTTAAATCAATTAAATTTGTAAAGAAAGTACAAAAATTTTACAAATTTGTGCCGATTTTCCTCTTTGACACACCCTTTATCCGGCTCCACCTCTCAGACAGATGTTTTTGCTTTTCGACGAGCCAAATGTTTATATTTTTGTGGTGAAGAAACATCGTCGTGGTTTTTATTTCTTTACTACTTTTATTATTATAGATTTTTTTTTCTTTTTGTATTACGGATGTGAGTCTGAGTAACATATAGATTTAGAAGACAATCGTTCAAAGAATTTGCGAAATATATGATCGCATTTCATTTTAAATATTTTTCTTTGCACATAATACTGTTTCCACAATAAATCTGATATTTCACTCATAAAGCAATGAGTGGCAATATACAAACATCTATTTTAGCGATTCGTAAAAAATATTTTGTTGAATTAAACAGAATTTCAATAATAGAATTCAAAGTAAATAATCTGGTATGGCACCCATACGACTTTCTCTTACATAAAATTAAAATTCTATTAAGATAGATTGCAGATTGACGAGTAAGATAACAAGTTCTACATATAACTAGTGGATATTTAGATCAGGAACCTCACCGTCCTATTTGCATCACGCATTATTCAACAGATTATTTTTACTTATTCCTTATTATATATAATATATATATATATTGATTCTATTGACTTTTTATATAAACAGAAACGTTTCTGAGGGGGTTGCAGCCCCCTCAACCCCCTCTGCTTTTCTCTTTCTATAACTATCTCTGTATGTATGTATTCCTAATAACTGACTATCTTGTACTTGCACTAATTCCCTGTAATTCATAAGTACTTCTACCAAAATTCCTGCAAATTGATTACATAACATACTAGAATTATTTGTGCAACCCTGTAAATTAAATACCAATTCTATGGCCACATTTTCCCACAGAAAAAAATATACTTTTAAAATTCTAATAAAATTTCATCATATTTCGTGGGGTGTAACCATGTTAAAATTCAATACTAGTGTTGAAATATGAACTATAGTGCGTAATAGAACGAAATTCTTTTATGTAACTCGGAAAAGCAGCCACAGTAATTATATACACTAAAAAAATTAGAATACACCTATTTAATTAATTGTAACTCATGAATATTTCAATGTAATTTGAATCATTTGGATGATTACAGGATGTCATCCGAATTCATTTGTGTGATCCCGTAAATAAATCATATAGTCCATACATATCCCTTTTATTAGAGTAAACATGTTTTTATATATCTTTATAATGTATATGTTAATTCCACTGTGTTGAATGCAGCATAAACGTTTTAAAATGCGCTTTTTTTTTTTTTTTTTTTTTTACTGTAATTTCACTTTGTTGAATGCAGAGTAACGACATTAAAATTTGTTTAACAAAATTCACCCCGTAGGCTTTAATGATAAGAAAAGCTTTGGAGTGTCCCTGTACATAGAGCATGAAAAATATACACATAAAAAATTATACAGCTATTTCTATACAGAGCTTGAAAGTGTCTACCAATTTGCAAGTTATTTGGAGAATTTTTGCAGCCGTTATTGCGGTACATGTACATTCTGTCCATAGGCCATAGTGATAAAGAAAAATTTGGTGAGTCCCCGTACACGAATTCCAGATAGAACAGACGCCAAACACAATACAGCTAATATTACTTACAAACTTTGAATAAACACCATAAAATGCAATATACTCGCAACAATTTTTTCGGGTCGAAAAAACACACGACCCTTCATCAGGCGAATAAAGTAAGCACGAGTGCTGCAGTCAAAGCAGCAACGCACCAAACATGTTTTTATATAGTGTTTATATAGTCATATATTTATATACATGTTTTTATATAGTCGTGCGTTTCCGCTTTGACTGCAGCACTCGTGCTTAATTTATTCGCCTGATGAAGGGTCGTGTGTTTTTTCGACCCGAAACAATTGTTGCGAGTTTATTGCATTTTATGGTGTTTATTCAAAGTTTGTAAGTAATATTTTTACAACGCCAGTTTATTGATGCTTCTTTATTAAATACAATACAGCTAATCCCATGCGGCTCGAAAACATGTGTACAAAATTGCAAATCAATAGCATGATTTTTGTGGTCGCTGAATCAAACACACAGACAAACAAAATATACACACAGACGGAACCCAAAATCTTTTTCAGTCGCCACAGGGAAACTTCCACTCACGTTTCTACAATGAACTAGTAGATCTGCAGATCAGGAGCCCCAATATCCTATTTGCATCACACATCATTGAACAGGTAATTTTTATTTATTTCTCATTTTTTCATATATGCGTATATATTGATTCGATTGATTTGCTACATAAACAGATACGTTCCTGAGGGAAGCTGCCAACCCCTCCGAATCTAATAAAGATAGAGCTATGAAACTTCAGATTTAAGGGACCTCTTCACTTACCATTTGCTTTTCTAAATGACAATGTTAATCTATGGAAAACTTTCTTTGCACTTAAAACAGTGACATATTAATTGATTGACACGCGATTTTTTTTATTGGATTACTCTCATTTCGTAAACTGACGTTCTTTTGTAGATTTTATGAAAGAATAACAGTTGTTTTTTAAAAAAGCTATTTTATTGCAATATTTGGGTTGATGCATTAAATGGCTTATAAAAATTCTTTCAATTTTTTTAAAACAGAATTTAAAAAGCTGCGTCAATCTCAAAGAGTTTAATTCAATGCGGAAAAAAATCCTGTATTTTAATAAAATTTTAAATCAATTAAATTTGTAAAGAAAGTCCAAAAATTTTACAAATTTGTGCCGATTTTCCTCTTTGACACACCCTTTATCCGGCTCCACCTCTCAGACAGATGTTTTTGCTTTTCGACGAGCCAAATGTTTATATTTTTGTGGTGAAGAAACATCGTTGTGGGTTTTTATTTCTTTACTACTTTTATTATTATAGATTTTTTTTTTCTTTTTGTATTACGGATGTGAGTCTGAGTAACATATAGATTTAGAAGACAATCGTTCAAAGAATTTGCGAAATATATGATCGCATTTCATTTTAAATATTTTTCTTTGCACATAATACTGTTTGCACAATAAATCTGATATTTCACTCATAAAGCAATGAGTGGCAATATACAAAAATCTATTTTAGCGATTCGTAAAAAATATTTTGTTGAATTAAACAGAATTTCAATAATAGAATTCAAAGTAAATAATCTGGTATGGCACACATACGACTTTCTCTTACATAAAATTAAAATTCTATTAAGATAGATTGCAGATTGACGAGTAAGATAACAAGTTCTATATATAACTAGTGGATATGCAGATCAGGAACCTCACCGTCCTATTTGCATCACGCATTATTCAACAGATAATTTTTACATATTCCTTATTATATATAATATATATATATATTGATTCTATTGACTTTTTATATAAATAGAAACGTTTCTGAGGGGGGGGTTGCAGCCCCTTCAACCCCCTCTGCTTTTCTCTTTCTATAACTATCTCTGTATGTATGTATTCCTAATAACTGACTATCTTGTACTTGCACTAATTCCCTGTAATTCATAAGTACTTCTACCAAAATTCCTGCAAATTGATTACATAACATACTAGAATTATTTTGTGCAACCCTGTAAATTAAATACCAATTCTATGGCCACATTTTCCCACAGAAAAAAATATACTTTTAAAATTCTAATAAAATTTCATCATATTTCGTGGGGTGTAACCATGTTAAAATTCAATACCAGTGTTGAAATATGAACTATAGTGCGTAATAGAACGAAATTCTTTTATGTAACTCGGAAAAGCAGCCACAGTAATTATATACACTAAAAAAATTAGAATACACCTATTTAATTAATTGTAACTCATGAATATTTCAATGTAATTTGAATCATTTGGATGATTACAGGATGTCATCCGAATTCATTTGTGTGATCCCGTAAATAAATCATATAGTTCATACATATCCCTTTTATTAGAGTAAACATGTTATTATATATCTTTATAATGTATACTTTAATTCCACTGTGTTGAATGCGGCATAAACGTTTTAAAATGCGCTTTTTTTTTTTTTTTTACTGTAATTTCACTTTGTTGAATGCAGAGTAACGACATTAAAATTTGTTTAAACAAAATTCACCCCGTAGGCCTTAATGATAAGAAAAACTTTGGAGTATCCCTGTACATAGAGCATGAAAAATATACACATAAAAAATTATACAGCTATTTCTATGCAGAGCTTGAAAGTGTCTACCAATTTGCAAGTTATTTGGAGAATTTTTGCAGCCGTTATTGCGGTACATGTACATTCTGTCCATAGGCCATAGTGATAAAGAAAAATTTGGTGTGTCCCCGTACACGAATTCCAGATAAAACAGACGCCAAACACAATACAGCTAATCCCATGCGGCTCGAAAACACGTGTACAAAATTGCAAATCAATAGCATGATTTTTGTGGTCGCTGAAACAGACACACAGACAAACAAAATATACACACAGACGGAACCCAAAATCTTTTTCAGTCGCCACAGGGAAACTTCCACTCACGTTTCGACAATGAACTAGTGGATCTGCAGATCTGGAGCCCCAATATCCTATTTGCATCACACATTATTGAACAGGTCATTTTTATTTATTTCTCATTTTTTCATATATGCGTATATATTGTTTCGATTGACTTGCTACATAAACAGATACGTTCCTGAGGGGGGCTGCCAACCCCTCCGAATCTAATAAAGATAGAGCTATGAAACTTCAGATTTAAGACAGAACTGGTGTACAGATGAATTTTACAAAGTTTCGTGAAAATTGGAAAAGTGGAAGTGGGACCGTAAGTCCGTATCCAAAAACAGCTCTAAAGATTTTCTTAAAATTTACTACATAAACACTCAATTAGATGTCCTTTCGAATTATATAGTTGGTTAGTTCAGGAAAATTGGTAGGCTCCCGGTATAAATAGCTGAATTTCAAGTCTCGCAAGTGCGTTTTTTTTTTTTTTTTTTTTTTTTTAAGGCTGTACGGATTTTTTTTCAAACTCGCCATATTAACTCCCTTTTAAATATCCTTTTGTATGTAATTTTTGTTTTCCGATCAATAATTGAGTATGCCAAGTTTTGGTAGAAGATGGTATCTCAAAAACGTCTCTAACGATTTTCTGGAAAATTGTTGCATAAATCCATTACAGATATCCTTTCTCGTATAATACGTGGCTATTACAAGAAAATTCACAGTCATCATGCTCAGGTAGGTCACTTTTAGATCTCGGAAATTGGTGTTTCAAAAAATAACTCTACCATTTTTTCCCCCTTATTATTTCTTAACTCGCTATGCAAACTGTTTTGCACGTCTATATATCAGTTTGTCAGGCGTCTACTTCGTTAGGTCAATTTTATGTTTTCTGATCACATTTTTAAAAAATTGTATTTTCTAATATGTGAAATAGTGGGTAATGGAAGTAGTGTGGTTGCTTCATACTTTTTTTTTTTATTCATTTATTTTTATTTATTTATTTATTTATTTATTTATTTTATTATTTTTATTTATTTTTTGTCGCAGATTTATGGATAGATAATTTTTTTAAATGGTCAAAATATGTTCAGGACACCTGAAATTGTGTAAATATACTGAAAGCTAGAAGGTGAAATGTTTTGAATCCAATATTTTATTTCATCTTGTACAAAGAAAAAAGTAAATAGGAGGATATTTCTACCAATCATAAAGGCTTCGAAAGTTTTTACGAATCCAGTAATTTTTTTTTCTTATAAATACAGAACAAGGTTCACCATATCAATAACTTCAGTTTGTGGTTGTACATTTCGCATTTCTTCTCGAAAAGGGGGGGGGGGGAGAAAGAAAAAGGACAAAGGAGATCAAATGTGAGTAATTTCTAATATAAAGCTTGCAGGAAATGGGAGCAATTGTTTATAAAATTATTTCCAAGCGAAGAAACCACATTATTAGTTACACTTTACACTTGAAGATTTCGCGCCTAATGACGTAAAGGTGCAGCTGACCTTTTCAGAATGATACATGGACACTGATTATAATTTATAAGCGTTTTTTAGAATTACGATAAAGAGAAATCACGCAGATATATTTGTATATAATACAAACTTATTTTAAAGTTATATATAATATTTTATAATATTAAAGGTTTTCGCTTATTATAAGATATGCATATGCAATTTTCAGAAATAAGTTCTAGATTAAAAAAAAAAAAAAAAATCTGGAGTGAAACAACTACACGACTTTCATTACTTACTGTTGCATGTATTATGCGCATTTTTTGGAGATAATATAAACAGAAGACATAAAATTAATCTAAAAAATTAGACACCTAAAAATTTTCTGGTAAGATAAAGCTTATACACATGTAAAGATATATAAAATAGATTTACATAACGAATTTAAAAATAGTAAGAAGAAAAAAATCGGTTTAGCCGTTTTACGAAACATTAATTTCCGATATCTAAAACTAATCTACCTAATCAAAATGACTGCTAATTTACCTTTAATAACCGCGTTATACATAAGAACGGATTTCTAAAATGGATTTATGTAACAGTTTTCAAGAAAATCATTAGAGTCGTTTTTAAGATACAGACTTTTGCCAAAAGTTGGCATACTCAATTATTGACTTGAAAACAATAATTACATACAAAAGGATATTTAAAAGGGAGTTAATATGGCGAGTATGAAAAACATTCTTACAGTCGTTTTTAGAGGAACACACTTGTGCTCCTGACTGTTCCTAGTTGAGAGACCTGAAATTGAGCTAATTATACAGGACTCTTATCAATTTTCCTCCATACTAGCCAACTATATCATTCGAAAGGACACTGAATAGAGTGTTTGTATAGCAACTTGGAAGAAAATGTTTAGATTCGTTTTTTGTGATACAGACTTACGGTACCTCTTCCGGTTTTCCAATTTTCACCAAAATTTGGAAAATTCATCTGTACACCAGGCCAGCCTCAATTCTGAAGTTTCGTAATTCTATCTTTATTAGTTTCGGAGATATGATAGTCAGAAGATTCCCCAAAAATATATATATACATACACACGCACACACTGACCAATTGCCAAAAATTACTTTTTTGGACTCAAGAGACCTTAAAACATGTAAATCAGGTGAAAACTCGATATCGAATTTTCGGACCGAATACAATACTTCTTACAATTATTAATTACGGTAGTCGGTTAATGGAAGTAAAAAACCATAAGAAAACGTCCCAGACCGTCGCCAATTATCCATAGAGCAGGAATGGTGCGACGTCAAACACAACCTACCTAATTATTTACCTACCTACAACCACGAATCCAATTTTAATTTTCCCGGATAAGAAAATTAATTTTCTTAGAAAAAAAGTTGATATTTATTTTCTTCCTTTTTTACATCCATGGTTTCGGGCCGCGATACTCTAGTCGGTAAAGCACCGAGCACGTAATTGGAAGATTGCCGATTCGATACTTGAGTCGACCAAAGACCGTCGGGTACACTAATGGGGGCTGGTGTACATAAAATCTGTCGTGGTCGCAAAGTCCTCCATATTCTTATCCACACTATACCTCTGGGAATCACCAAAGCGGGGGGCGGATCCCCTCCGTGAAGGATCAAACTTGTGATGACATGCCTCCGGAACATCTCTAGGGGTGCGTCCCAGACCGACGCTAATTACCCATAGCGTAGTACTCGTACGACGTTAAATCCAACCTACCTACCTACATACGTATAGCCATGGATAATATATTTTCCTGTGTAAAATGACTTCATGACAGAAGAACAACGTCACTGGGAGAAACTTTTTTCAAAATGGCAAATAGAGTAAACTTGTCGTTTTTAGGAAATAACGCTTTTAATTAAAATGATAGAAATTTCTAAGCAGCTGAAATGTCTTCCTTGGAGTATTTGGAACGTATTGATACCTCTCATGACGCGAAGAACCCTGCCCTCCGCTAGAAGATGCTGTCGCAGACAAAAAAAATTGACGCCAGTGACAGTTACTTTTTTTTAATATATAGAGAAATCCTATGGACGATTAAGAAATTTTTTTAATTAGCCACAATGACGGTCAGTGACATCACACTTCGCTTGCGTATACCCTCTGTATATATAGGAAGAAAGCATAAGATTTGAAAAAACTTTTGGTTTTCGGTTTTCGATGAATTTACAGACTTTGAGATTTCCTTGCATTTGAATTAACTGAAATTGACTACTTATTTTTAAAAAGTGGAGCTATTACTATCTTCTGCATCTATCAAAGAAAAAATTGCGATTTTCTGTTTTCGCTGAATTTACGTGTTTTGAGATTTCCCTGCGTTTCAATTAACTGAAATTGACTACTTATTTTGAAAAAAGGGGATTTATTACTAGCTTCTACATGTATATGAAGAAAGTAGAAGATACGGAAAAATTTCGATTTCCGGTTTTCAATGAATTTACACGTTTTGAGAATTCCTGTCATTTTTATTAACTGAAACTGACTACTTATTTTTTAAAGAGTTGGTTTATTATTCTATCCTCTGCATATATAAGAAAAAAGCATAAGATTCAGAAAATTTTTAAATTTTCGGTTTTCGATGAATTTACACTTTTGAGATTTCCTTGCATTTTTATTAACTGAAACTGACAACTTATTTTTAAAATGTGGATTTATTATTCTATCCTCTGCATATATAAGAAAAAAGCATAAGATTCAGAAAAATTTTAAATTTTCGGTTTTCGATCAATTTACACGTTTTGAGATTTCCTTGCATTTTTATTAACTGAAATTGAGTACTTATTTTTTAAAAAGTGGATTTATTATTCTGTCTTCTGCATATATATAAGGAGAAAGTATAAGATGCAGAAAAAGTTTAGATTTTCGGTTTTCGATGAAGTTACACGTTTTGAGATTTCCTAAACATAATTCGATCTTGTTTAGAAAATACCTGTCTTTTTGCGTTCGAACACTGTACTTTATGAACCATTGAACTTAATTTAAACCGAATTTGATATTTGATTGGACCTTGGTTTGAGTTAGTGCCGATCAGCTTTTGGGTTATATCACCGAACACGGGGCGCTTCCACATTGCGATCACCTCTCATTTCAGAAAAAGCTCAGCATTTACAGCTACAGCATACCAATCTTAGTAAAATACATTAAATAAAATATTGCTGATTGACTTTGAATATACACTAACCAATTGCCACACTTTTCTGGACTCGAGGTACATGTCATCAGGTCAAAACTGGATATCAAAACTAAATTTTTGGCTGAATACAATATTTCTGATTGTAGATATATATTTATAGATTTTCTGAGATATATTAGATGATATATAACAATAAATATATATGAATTTTTTCGATATAGCTATAATAGCAGGCTTCGGTAATAGCTAGCTATATTTAAATGAATTTATTTATTTTTTAATGAATCACATTTTTTTTTTTTAATATATGTATATATAGCACTTTATAAATAAAAACTAAAAAGAAAATTCCATTGAAATCACCCTGAACCTCGTTTCGGGTAACCTCTACCAACGGCATCGTTACTCCTCTCCCCCCCCCCTCTTCGCGTTGTATCGGATCCAGATTTCCACTGCGCATGCAGAATCGTCTTTTCTGGACACTTCAATTTGGATATTTATCGGTTTACAAGTTGATCTGCTATTACAATTTAAAAATGGCTTTATCTCAGCATCCATTGAGCATTTTAGTTATGGCACCATGTAATTTATAGCACTCGCACTGTCTACTATATTACCATATGATTACTAATATAACTAGTATGTTGTGGCCACCACAAGACTTTCTTCTATATTTTCCTATAGAAATTCACTGAGTAAAAATGATTTATTAAAATTAATATTTAAAAAAAATTATCTTCCATGATAATGCAGACGATTTCTATATGAGAAAAGTAGTATAACAGTAAATATCCAAAAAAAAGTCTATTTTATTCTCAATAATAATAATAATAATAATTACGATTTTTTTTTTTCAAAGTTTTTTTTTCTTTAAAAGTAAAAAAAAAAAAAAAAAAAAAAAAAAAATCGATAACTTTGTTTTACATTATCACAGATCTATAGTTCAACCATTCGTTTTAAAGGTATTGACGAGACCTTCTCAAAGATACCCATCTTGAAAATTTACTCCGCCCGGGGGAGGGTGACGCACCCACATGCACAATTTGTTTCCCCTAGTTAACAACTACTTTTATCAATAATTCATATTAATTTTACAATCAAAAGTTAAAAATAACTCTCATTATGTACCAGTGGCGGATCCAGAACTTAACTTTTGGGAAGGGCTAAGATTTTTCAAGATGTAATTCCAGATCAATGAAAAGTTTGCAAATGTACTATTCAATTTGGAATGTCAGTACTTTCGGGGGGGGGGGGCTTCAGCCCCCTAGACCCCCCCCCCTTAAATCCGCCACTGTTATGTACATTTATACGAAATTTTTTCCTATACTGCCATGTTAAAAATTTAGAAAAAATGCTATCACAGCGCCACCTATTGGGCGATTGATCCCTAAATCTAATCAGCACCAGTTTATGTCAGGGTCCAACTAAATGCCAAGTTTGGTTAAATTTCGTTCATTGGTTCGTAAGATACAGCCTCCAAAAATTCAGCACATCCCAAAACGTGTAAATCCATCGAAAACCGGAGTTCGAAAATTTTCACGAATCCAATACTTTCTCTATATTACATATAGAAGAAAGTCCCCCCCCCCCTTCGGGAGGGATAAATTTTCAAGATGGGTATCTTTCGAAAGGTCTCGTCAATACCTTTAAAACGAATGGTTGAATTGTAGATCTATGATAATTCAAAACAAAGTTATCGATTTTTTGTTGTTGTTGTTCTTACTTTTAACGAAAAAAAAAACTTTTGAAAAAAAAAAAAAAATCGTAATTTTTTATTTATTTATTTATTTATTTATTTATTTTTTATATTGAGAATTAAATGGAACTACTTCTCTAATATGGAAATCTTCTGCATTATCATGGAAAAAAAATTTTTTAATAATAATTTTAATAAATTATTTTTACTGGGGGAATTTGTATAGGAAAATATAGAAGAAAGTCATGTGGTGGCCACAACATACTAGTTTAGTTAAATTAATTATATCAGACTTCAAGTATAATTATAAAGTATATTTTCTTTTAAAAAATTTCACTGTTACGTAATTCGCCGGTATAACTAAAGAAAGCCTGAACCGGGCTGAAAATAGTATAAAGTACTTGGTCGGATCGAGCTACTCTATTAAAATACATATAAATAGATTAGAATAAATGAGGAAAGTTATTTGATGTCATGTGAAAATGGAAAATAAAAAAAAATAAAAAATAAAAAAAGAAACACAAAAAGAAAGAAAGAATCAAAACAAAACAAAGCTTCGATGAAACCGCAATAAGGACGTGGCTGATTTTTGATTTATTCTTCCAAAAAGTCAATGATTCGTCAGTGAATCTGTCAATCTTCTCCACCTCCTGTCAAAACCACGTGGGACACTTTTTATCTGTTTTCAGCCGGCATCGGAATTTTTTTTAAGTGAAGAGGGCCCTTAAAATAAAAAGGTAATTTAAAATAAAATTAATATGTCCTAATGTAAACACATTGTTATTTAGAGCTTGAAAAATATCATTTGAAATAAGAAAACTTTTTCATACAATCATTAAAAGAATTCATAATCCCATTATCATCTCAATATTTCCCCACATTCTTTTACTTTTTTGTGGAGGGGAGGGGAGCACAGTTCATTATATAGGCACTGACAGCAGCCTCAAAACTCATTCAACCAACTACATGTAGTTAAATTGAAGGGTTGTGATTTTTTTTTTTTTTTCTTTCTGACTTTTTAAACATTATGATGTAAAAAAGGTGGCATTATTTTAAAAATATTATGTGGACTGATGTTAAATGATATAAACTGGTATGAAAGCTAGACAAAAAAGACATGATAAATTTGGAAATATGTTCTTTTCTAAATAATGTGAAAAGTAAACAGTAATAGATCTGTTCATTTATTTTATCTGTTAAATTAGATGAAGGGTGTTTTGTTTACAAAGTAATTTAATCGTTTCGAGATTACAAAATAATGTTAGGGAAAGTTCGTTTTTACTGAATATCTCAATCTTCTCTTGAAATTATGTTCCTATATTTGTGTGAAAAAAATTCCTATATTTTCCTATTTGATTGCTTTGACCTCTACTTAAGCTAAGCAAGCCATGTACAGGTTTTTCAAAATGATTACAAGGTTAGGAAAGAGTTTTTGTGGCATAGAACTGTGACTATTTTCTGTCATCTAGCTATTTATAGAAACAGTTTTTTTTTTATGTATACTTGTGTATGAGGAGAATAGTCGCCCCAACCCATGGTTTGAATATTTTGCTTATAATTGTAAAATATATAAAGTTGTTATTAAAAGGAGACTTTTCGCTGGATTATTAAAACCAATCAAATTACAATGTTAGGAACGCAGAAGAGAAAAAATATGGGAAGCATACAGCTGTTTCGGTAGCCTTTAGCGTACCATCTTCAGTTACCGAAACAGCTGTATGCGTCCCATATTTTTTCCCTTTGACGTTCCTAACGTTGTAATTTTCATTGGTTTTAATATAAAGTTGCTATTAACTTAATATATAACAGGTGTACCAGAATAAAATAGACTATTACTATTTGTTTGTAATTTTATATTATATATATACATATACATTTTTTACAAATTCCCAATTACATTGGTAAAATCTATGCAACAACGCATAAGCAAAAATTACATTGCAACTACAGGATAGTATGAAGAGCAAAGAAGTACAAAAATTGGTACTTTCCAAGTTCAAAAGTGGAGAATCCGGAAGTAAATTATTTCGTGATTTGAAAGGTGTTTTAAGTTATGCCACTGTTTTTAAGGGGTGTAATATGATTAGAAAGAGTGGCAATATTAAAACATCTCATCCGCCAGGTTGTCCATGCATTGTCCGCACCAAAAGTCTGATTTAAACAGTGAAGAGTCGCATGACACGTAAGAAGATCATATCCATAAGGAAACTTGCTAGGGAGCTCAAATTATCAAAACCATCTGTACAGAAAATACTTGAAAATGACATTGGATTAAGACCATACAAAAATCGAATAGAACCTAAACTCACAGAAACCCAAAAGCAGAAAAGAATCAGATTTGCTAATTGGGTGCGACACAATTTCAGAAAAGAGTAGACTAAGACAATCTTTTTTTCTGAAGAAAAAATGAATTAAATCCACTGAATTACTCGATTTAGGATGAATTCGTGCAGCAGATGAACTGGAATAAAGTAAAATGTAAAAAAAAAAAACCTGATTTCAGAACTAAAACGAGCTGTAAAGAGAATAAGAAAGGATGTTATACTGGAAAGTTGTCTAAGTTGGACCAGACGCTTACATTGAATGGCAAACAACAACGGGGATCATTTACATTATTTAATATGTTGTATTTTGTTTATTATTCTTTTTATATTGTTTATGTGTAAAACCAAGTTGGGTTTCACTTAAATAAATTTAGTTATATATCAATTTATATCAGTCTACTTTATTCTGGTACATCCGTTATATATTTCGAAGATATTCAGAGAATTTTTATCCATACCACTCTGCAACTGAGAAATCTTAGTCAAAATATTCAAATCTTATAATATCTGTATAAATACAGCAAAGTATGAGTTACAAAATTTGATTCCAATATAATATATTCTCTACCTCATATAGGAAAGAGGAAGTTAAAAAAAAGCTAATGTCAAACGACGAAGAATAAAAATTGTGGTAGCAAACACCATGAATTCCAAAAATATCCAAAAATTGTTACAATGTTGCATTCACATATGTGCCAAGATTTTTTTTATTTTTTTTTTTAATGTGATGAAGGGTTGTGTTTAATTTTTTCAACCCAAAACAATTTTATGATTCTGCAATTTTTGTGTTTTTCTAACAAATTACTCATTCTTTTAATTTTTTTTTTAAATTTTGCTTTTCTTAATTACACTCTTTCAGCATCACAGCTTTTGTCTTAGGAAGCAACAAAAATAATAATAATAATAATAATAATAATAATAATAATCTATAAAAATAAGGGTCTATTTGTCTGTCTGTTCTTATATACGTTCAGCCCTTATTGACATAGGAATACAAAAAATGACATGCGGATGTTGAAGAGCCTTCCTGAGGGGCGTATGAAAACAGAATTTAGAAATTTTAATTAGTTGCAGAGATATTAATTAAAATGCCAACCTATGTCAATTAATAAATGAGTCAATTTTGAGCTTAAGCAACGTTAAATGCCCAAATAAATTAGAAATATGAATCCAATCTTTAAAATTTTAGTACCAAATGAAAGGGGCGATTTTTCTGAATCCAGGGTGCAAACAGCATTTCAACACAGATTTTTTAAATAAACTAAAGTATGAAATTTAGATGGAAACACTTCATTATTTTACTTACCATTCTTCACTGCGAGACACATTCTGATTTCTGCTCACATTTTGTACTTACGATTTTTTATGGTACATAGCCCAGAATTGTCCAGTTTTCAGGAAAAACCATGGATAAGTCAGACACAAATCTTTTTTAAAATGTTTATATCACCTTTGTATCTCAGCTAATTAATATAATTTCATAAGTAATATATAATTTTAAAATTTATTTGAATTCGGATTAAAGAGTAGAGATCGCAAATCTCTGCCGCCAGATGGCACTTTAATAACTGAAAATTTCAATATCTCCAATTCTATTTATTATTAAATTACTTATAATACATCGTTTGAAATATATTATATTGTGAACTTTTAAACTAATATAACCCGATAAATTTTGTATGGGAGTTTCAGAAAAAAAATATGGAAAACATAGAACACCTTTATTCCAATATCTCCAATTCTTGTTATGATTAATTTACCGAAAATAGGTGAAGAGCTCAAAAATAATATTTAAGTATTTTTAATCATAATTTTTATTAAGCATGGTCTTAACTTAAATTAACTAAAAATACTTATTTAAATTCAAATTTATAATCTATAAATGAATACAGAGTAAAATACAATGTGCCTCTTCACCAATTTTCGGTGCACGAGCCGCCATTGACTTAAAATACATCACTTGAAAATTATTTTAAAGTAATTTTATTCCGAACTTTTAAACTGATATAAGCCGTTATATTCAGTAGAGGAGTTTCATAGAAAACCACAGAAAACTTGGAACACCTTTTTTTCTTTATTAGATTTTCAAATTCCGATACGCGTTCTCATTTTATATTAAGGATTTTTAACATTATTTCGCTCACAATTATGCATGTTTAGGAGAAAAGCATGAAAAAGTCAGACACAACAATATTTATATTACTTCGGTATCTCAGCTTCTAATTAAGAGGGTGCCGCAGGTGCTGCCGAGGAGGAATTTACTACAGCTTAAATTATCAATAAATCTGTTTGCATTGTATGTCAATAAACTGGCTGTTGCAGGTTTTAAAATGGAAAAAAAGTCGCCACCGAGCGGGAGTTTTGTATGATTAGATTTTTCAAAGATCATGAACCAGATGAAATCAGTAAAAACTACAACGTCAGAAACGCCAAAGAGAAAAAAAATTGGGAAGCAGACAGCTGTTTCGGTAGCCTTTAACATATCGTCTTCAGTGCTAAAGGTTACCGAAACAGCTGTCTGCTTCCCAAAATTTTTTCTCTTTGCCGTTTCTGACGTTGTAGTTTTTACTGATTTTAATAATCCAGCACCAAGTCTCCTTTTCATACAGGAACCAGCTGGTTGGCGAAGACAGCTGGTAACAAATAAATAAATTTATTTTTCAAGACTAAAAATTGGCACACTAAATTTACCTGATGAAATAAAATATTTATTTATGTATTTACTTTTATGTTACAGGACAGTTAAAAAACTGTCCTGTAACATAAAAATTGACAAGTTCAAAGAGTAGAATTAAGAAAGAAAAAGAATGTGAAAATTTTTATTTTTATATGAGATATCCTCATAATACTAAACAACAAATAATAGGGAAAAAGAGAGAATTTGGCTACTATGCTTTAAAAAGTATGAAAATTTTCACTTTTTTTTTTTTTTTTTTTTTTTTTTTTTTTTTAATCAAGTTTGACAATTTTCATTCAAAGAAATCGAAAGGAAAAATTATATGCAAATATTTCCTAAATTATATGCAAATATTTCCTAAATCCAAATATTGACATGTGACTACAAGGAAAAATGCAGAATTAAAATGTTTACATTTGTGTTTTATGGGGAAATGTTTGCATTCTACAGGGAAATATTTGCATCCTAGAAGGAAATTCATAGGGAAATGGAGAATCAGAAGTCACATGTCGCATAAGATTTAGCCTCGAACCCAAAAACCGATAGAGTCCATTTAGCATTTTCAAATATTTATGTTAAAATAAGTTTTATAAACTGTATAATAAGATGCAGATGATTTCCTTTTCAGTTTACTATATTTGTATACATATTTTCCCACAGTAACTCAACGAAGACATATTATAATCATGTTAAAAGAAATGAATTTGACCCGAGCTTTTTACAGTGACAGAATGGTTGGTTGGTTGGTTGGATTTTTACGTCGCACTAGTGCTGCGCAGATGGGCAATTGGCGACGGTCACAGTGACAGAATGAAATCCCCGCCTAATAGGCTATCCACCGTTCACTTCGATATATTTATCTTATTCTAATCTATTAATTTATTTTGTCAGAGTCAATTCGGTTGTTTAGTTTTCATGCTACTTTTTCCAATGCAATAATCCTCAAAATTCCTATATGAAAAATTTACAATTTCGCTATGTTGATAAAATTGTAAATTACGAATAATTTACGAAATTTTCCTATTAGAATATTTGTATTCAATCATGATCAAACAAATATCACAAATGTAATTTTGAAGTTGTCTAATGTATTTATCATTCTCAAAATGGAAGTTTTTGCTCAATTTTGCCTTATTCTGACGTGTTAAGTAAATCGTAAATTCCAAATAACTTACGAATTTTTTAAATTGGAGAAACCATAGTCTATGATATTCATGCCAGTATCCTAAATAACATTTCGAAAGCGGTTTGACATCTTTACGATGAAAATATCCCTCAAGGTTGACGTTTATGTGAAATTTTGCTCTATGCTGCCATGTTAAGAAATTCGTAAATTTTCAATAACTTACGAAATTTTTATAATGGGAAATTCATTGTCATTAATATTCATGCCAATGTCCTAAATAATATTTCAAAAGTAGACTGACATCTTTACGCTGAAAATATCTCTGAAAATTGACGTTTATGTGAAATTTTGCCCTATACTGCCATGTTAAAAAATTGGTAAATTTCCAATAACTTGCGAAATTTTCAAAGTAGCATATTTATAGTTACTGATGTTCTTTCCGGCATCAAAACTGATATTTTAAAACTGATCAGACATTTTTACAGTAAAAAGTTTTCATTTAATTCACGTTTCAGTGAATTTTTGTCCTATTCTCCCATGTTAAGAAAATCGTAAATTTCTCATAACTTACGAAGTTTTTAAATTCAAATGTTGCAAATAAATAGGGTTCTTGCCAGTATCGAAAGTATTATTTTAAAACTGATCTGACCTCTCTGCGATCATTTGTTCGGGAGATATCGTGTTAACAGACAAACAAACTAACGGACTAACCCACTAACGGACTGACACACTAACGGACTAACACACTAACAGACACCCTACAGACAGACACCATACAAATTTTGTCAATTTCGGATTCCTCACACCTGAAAACGTATAAAAAAGTCAAAAAACCAAGGTCGAAATGTTTCACGATTAGCTAAGTTCCCCACACCTGTAGTATGATGGGTATCTGTCTTTTAAAGAAAAAATAACAGAAACGTGAAAATGAACTTGTTAATGCACCAAGTTAACATAAAAAAAAAAAAAAAAAAAAAAAAAAAAGTTCAATATTTTTAGTTCAATAACTTGAGAAAAAATTTTATGTTTTGAAATTAATATTTTGTGCAATTAAAAGGATTCATATTTTTATAATTTTGTTGAATACCCCCAAAATTTGAATATTTTCATTTCATTTTCCTTTTTGGAAGTCAACAAATATATATATATATATATATATATATATATATATATATGTACATATATATACAGTAGAACTTGGATAATTCGAAGCTGAAGGGACCAGAAAAAAATTCGAAATATCCAAAAATTCGAATTACATATACTATTTTGTCAAAAAAAGTGATAAATTAAAAAATTAAAACTCTACGATCAGAGATTTAGCACATAAACTTAATATCTAAGAGTACCGCTACATTATCCCTTGCACCCCCCCCCCCCCCCCCCACTAAATCAATATTTTTTACGAGCTTAATTATTCAACACATTTTAAAAAATAGTCAAATATTTTTTATTTCTTTTTTTAAGTAGAATCTTTGTGTCATAGCATATGACCTGATACAAAATTAGAATCTTCTACATTACACATGACTTTCAATTCACAAAAACCTCGAAGTTCGTACATATGCACCATAACCTCTGGTGCACTAGCTAGGGGCTTCTATTGTATTTCCTTATCCTTCTTTTGACAGACTATAAAAATAGATAATGCACTTCAGATGAGTAAAATCTCGGGAACAAATTTTACCAGTGGCGGCTCGTGAACCGAAAATAGGTGAAGATCTCAAAAATAATGTTTAAGTAATTTTTAATCATAATTTTTATTAACCATGGTTTTAACCAAGATTAACTAAAAAAACTTATTTAAATGTAAGTTTATATTCTATAAATGAATACAGCGTAAAATAGATTGTACTTCTTCACCAATTTTCGGTGCACGAGCCGCCACTGAATTTTACTGTAATATTTTAAAGGTAATCGTATGGAAAATTCGAATTATCCACGATTTTTTAACATTATTTTAATTCAAAATTCAAGGGACCGTGTAAAATATTCGAATTATCCAAAATTTCGAATTAAACAAGTTCGAATTATTCAAGTTTCACTGTATATATAAAGGTTGAGATATTTTTGCCCATCAGTTATTGTTTTTTGAATTGCAGTAGTTTAGTAAGAAAGAGTAGAATACACACAAAAATATGGAATGTATATAATAAATAACGAAAATCATGGAAATCTGCCAAAACTAGTCAGAGAAACCAAGGATTTTTTTCCTAAATATCTGTAGCCTCCCTGTATCTATATATTTCATTCGACAGTGACCCATAAGATATGTATAAACATTTAACTCAATCGAATTATGCCTTGAGATGCTATTATACCAGGGATGGAACACGGGGGCAGATTTCATACCACTATCAATGTAAGAAAATTTTCTCCTTCTTAAATCAACGATATTATAGGTAGAGAAATTTCTTAAACAGATTCCAGTAGGAATTCTGCTGCCCGTGTTTCATCCCTGTTATATTGTAAATATATTGAATCCATTGACTTTAATGCTAAAAAACAACTAATACATATATATTTATATATATAGGTACTAGACTTCTCGAAAGCTATACAATTTGTGCGACAATTTACCACTAATTTTCAGCTGAATTGATTAAAGTATTTGGACTCTCTGTTCACTCACATACGTACATGTACACATACATACATCATCGTAAAAATATTTATCTGTATATGGTAGACTTCAAAATCTATAGATATACCAAAATTCCAAAATAGAATTTTTTCATGATTATAATACTTCCCTTACAATGTGCTTGTTAAAAGATAATAAATAAATAAAATCTAATATGAATCAACAACACATTTATCCATCATGTCAGTGGCGTATCCAGGGTGGGTAGGGAGGGGGGCTGATGGGCTGCAGCCCCTCCCGAAATTTTGTAGAAAGTTTAAAAAAAATAGAGATTAAAAGTAATATGCATGATTTCTGTACACTATGATACATTATCAAACGTAACTCCCCCCCATTCGAAATAAAATCTTGGATATGCTACAGCATTATCTAATGCATCTAGTATGTATGCATATATGTATTTTGGTATATGCTGTGATCAGGTGATAAAAAAAAGACTTTATTACAGTGGGTTGGTTGGTTGGAGGATTTCAAGTCCGATTGACTCTGTATGTGTCCTAGGCCTATAGGAGGAGTGCCCTCCGTGGGGGTCTTTCTAAGGGGTCCAGACCGTATTTATGCGAGTTTCGGAGGAGACCATGGAAAACGCCGTATGGCAAGGTCGATAAGCACGACCTGGGACCGATCCCGGCACCTCCCATCTACCATCTTTGAGCACAGAACCGCTCGGCCCCTAATTACGTGATCAAAACTTTTTTTTTTTTTTTTTTACATTCTTTCGATTTTCTAAGAAAAAAAAAAAAAAAAAGTACTAAATGAAATGGCCTCGAACTTGACACATGCAAAGAAATTTAAAAACTCATTGTTCACACTATCAATTAAGTCTAGAGAGCAATTATATATAGATTTCAAACAATGTAATAAAAAAATAAATAAATCTAACTTTTGCTCAGTAAAAAATATCTATTACAAATGCTCATATTTCTGCAAAGAGTACATGTCCAAATTTTTTGTGTCAGAATAATGTTTCACGTATGGTTTGTCAATTTATCTGCATGTTTTGTTAAAATCTTTTCTTGTTATAACCCAAAAGAAAAATATTAATTTATAAATGTTCTTTGCACATTTTTTTAATAGACAAAAATGTCAAAATTAAAATTAAAATAATCTAATAATTTGACCACCCATTGTATTTGCAATATCGTACTGGGTAGTTACCCCCTCACCCAAACTAGAAAAAATTGTGGTTTGGAGAATCATGGTCATGACTCATGTGAAAGTTAGTTATTTTTTGTATATTTGATACTAGTCGACTTTGAGAAATCCTACAAATTCTAACTGTAACAAGCTTCTACAGTACCCTTATTTTGTGTCAGATAGCTACAACCTCTTAGCTTACTACACTAACACTTTCTTTCTGGCACTCTTACTGTGTTTTATTCGAACAACTCTGACCATTGCTTGCAATTCCTGATAATCCTGTTTGAGGAAAATTCCTACTCTTATATATATATATATATAAATATATATATATATATATATATATATATAAATTCTTATTACAATCCTGTAACCATATTATTCAAGAGTATACAATACCTAATCGTGTAGACAGCTAAAGCCCATGTTATTCTGTGGGGAAAATTGTTTTCATAATTACTCATTACGTAATGGATCTTTTTTAATCTACTTACGTCTTTACATTCAGAAAAATCATAAAACCTTAAATTTCAACTCATTTTTGAAAATCTGTTTTACATTTTTTCTAAAATATTTTCTTTTCAACGCGATTGAAAGATTTTTTGACTGTGAACTTGAAATCCCTATTTATAGTCATTTTTCAATTTTTGTTAAAGTCCATGCGCGTAGCCAGGGGGGGTGCCCTGGGTGCCCGGGCACCTCCCCTCTCACGCACACACATTCAGTATATTTAACAAAAGCATATTGAAAACAGAAAAAAAAATGAAGGTTAAAAAAAAAAAAAATTGTATTTTACTAATACTAATGATTCTATGCAATAGAAAAACACTTCCTTAAACGTGGTGGTAAAATATATTTAAAAGAATAATCTAAATTGTTCATAAATCCAAATTTACTTGCACATTTCTTACAAAAATTTAAAAAGTAATTTTTCTTGGTAAAAAAAAAAAAAAAAAAAAAACGAAATTAGTAGTTTGTTTTTTCTTCAAGGAAAAGCAGGAAAAAAGGCGATAAAATGATTTAGTTTATTTTAAACTCGTGGCCTTAACAGAGAGTCAAGTTTTTTGTCGTCATTTCTTTTTAATGAGCTTTTTTTTTTTTTTTTTTTTTTTTTTTTTTTTTAACTTTCTCTTACCCATACATGTTGGAGAAGTAATGTTTTGCGGTCCAATTTTTGAATATGAAATAGTTTTTACAATAGTATGTCTTGAGGTCCGCTCAATTGTATAATCAGGTTCTTGTGGTTAGTCTGCATGGGCATAGCTCAAAAGCAGGTATTGGCAGGAAGCCTAAAAATCGTATTCAGTTTATATCATAGTGATTCGTATACTATGACATGCAAAAGAGTTCAAATACATTATTGTTCAAGTACAAAATTTCTAGTTGGTACATATCAACAACATTTTTAAAGTGAACTAAATATAATGAAACTAACATATTCTATTGATAGAAAATAATTTTCGTATAAAAGATTGTAAGAAAAGTTAGGTTCGATTAAAAGCATTCATACCAAATTATATTGCATCCAGTAAAAACGTTTAAAAATGATAATTACTTTCCCTTACCATGAGTTACAGAAAGTATTATCTATTGTAAAGTATTATCTATCGAAAGTATTATGGGGTCGAATTTTCGAAACTAAATATTTGCGATAATTTCAGGTTTTGAAGTTCTTTGAATACAAAAATAATTTTTTTAGTAATTGTTGATTTAAATACATGTCTGGTATCATAATAACTTAGCGGGTATTTTTTTTTTTTTTTTTTTTCGATTACACTGGTCTGCGAAATCGTACTTTTCAAATTTTTTATGTACTGCGTTGGATGTCTCCAATGTGTTTTGATAATCTGAATTCAGAAATGATTATTTTTTTTTCCTATCACGTAAGAAATTTTCACAAAGTAAGGATGCAAATCGGAAGAATTCATGTAGAAGTTATAACAAATTCGAAACAATTATTTATGTAAAAAATGCATTGAAATAGGCTATTATTTACACATTATCTTTTAAATGCATTTCTTTACATAGAATCACCCTTTAGAGCATTTTACCGTGTGCAAGGCTTGAGGGTCTTGTGTGTGTGTGTGTGGGGGGGGGGATTCTCTGTGCAACATGCAACAATATTCTGCTAACATGTTAAAAATGTATCGCCTCTGATACCTGCTTTCCATTTCTTTGATGTCTTGATGAAACAGCTCTTCTTGTTCTTCACTCACATCACCCAAATTTTCAGGGAAATAATTTAGATGGGAGTCGAAAAATATGGAGCTTTAAGTTCAAACAATTCCATTTTTTTCAAAATTGTACACGAGGGAAATTTTTAAATAGGTTTTCCTTAAACAGCATCCAAAAATATATCCGAAAAACATATCAACCTGAAGAAAAAAAAAAAAAAAACTTCTTCGCCGGCCTGTCTTATTTGCTATTTTTTTTAAAAAAGACAACACTGGAAAGTTCAAATTAGTATTGTAAATCATATCATAAGCAGACTTTTCTTGGAAAATTTACTGTGAGTGAAAGTTCTTTGAACCATTTTAAAAATATTTTTAATTTAAGCATTGAATGTTTTACGAATGCAGGTAGAGGTTTTAGAAGGATGCAATCCGCGATTGTAATGAAATGCTCGCCCTCTGGTGGGCTAAAGTGAAACTACAAATACCACGAATAGCTTTCATTGAGACGCCATTGCTTGCTGTATATTCGATGTTTAGTTTCGCATATATTTATTGAATAAAAATGAATAAATCTGTTAAAAAGATAACACATACTGCTGTGTGCTACAGTGTAACTCCAAATGATCAAGAAATCCAGAATTAAGCTTCCATTTATTTCCAAATGACAAATTTAAAAGTTCAGTTGCTTCGGCTAATGGAAGTAAGTACAACAATAACAAATACACGTGGCTATTATATTTACTAACGACAAAAATTGAAAAAGCGTTATCTATCGATCATTACAAACGTGGATAGACATGCTTCCCCTTCACAAAAATACATGCCAAACAAAATTGTTTCTAAAATAATTTTCAACTTTTTTAAAGCACCTCAGCAATGGTCGGTCAAGTATACAATATCTTATTTTTGTGACTAAATACCATATTTTATTTAATTTTTTTTACCTTATTTAAAAGCTGTCACTCAAATTTAATAATAATAAAACATTTTATAATCGTTTGCATTACTTTTGAACCTTGACAAACGATTTATTGCTGAAAACAATTATGTATTTATGAACAGACGATTTTGTATTTGTAATTAATAAAGAAAGAAAATTATTAAAAATTAGGCTACAGTGTAAATATTTATTCGGATTCCTTCTTCTCATGCGATTTTATAAAACAATTTCCTCTTTCCTGAAAATCCTGGATCTGGAGAAGGTGGTGTATAATTCTATTAAAGCTGTATTGAATGACTAAAGAAACGAAAAACTGTTCTGGAATCATGTGCAAAATTGTGAAGGACTTTATAATTATTCCAACCAAAGAAAAAGAGAGAGTTTGAAGAGGAAGCTCAAGATAACACAGAAAATACAAACATCAAAGAAAGGTAGGCGCAAAATATGCTCCATTATTTAGTCTTTTAATTTTTACTTTCTTCTATATGTAATATAGAGAAAGTATTGGATTCGCGAAAATTTTCGACCTCCGTTTTTTGACGGATCTACACGTTTTGGGATGTCCTAAACACGAATTGATAGTTTTTAGAAAATGTCTGTCTGTGCGTCTGTCTGTCTGTCTGTCTGTCTGTGTGTCTGTCTGTATCATTTTTTTGTGGACGCTGTATCTCACGAACCAATGAATGAAATTTAACCAAACTTGGTATTGAGTTGCACCCTGACATGAACTGGTGCCCATTAGATTTGGGGATCAATAGCTCAACAGGTGGCGCTGTGATAGCATTTTATCTAAATTTTTAACATGGCAGAATAGGACAAAAATTCGTATAAATGTGCGTAATAAGAGTTATTTTACACTTGTGATTGTAAAATTAATATGAATTATTGATAATAGTAGTACGTAACTAGGAAAAAAATTTTGTGCATGGGGGGGCATCGCTTCCCCCCCTGGGGGGAAGTACCCTCCCCGTGGGGGGTAAATTTTGAAGATGGGTAACATTCGAAAGATCTCGTCAATACCTTTAAAACGAATGGTTGAACTATAAATCTGTGATAATTTAAAACAAAGTTATCGATTTTTTTTTTACTTTTAACCAAAAAAAAAAAAAAAAAAAAACTTAGAAAAAAAAAATATTCGCATTTTTTTTTTTTTTTTTAAATATTGTTAGTGATTGAATATGTATTAATTTTTACAAAAAAAAAAAAAAAAAAAACTTAAAAAAAAAAAATCTTTTTTTTTTTTTTCTTTTTTTTAAATATTGTTACTGATTGAATATGTATAGGAAAATATAGAAGAAAGTCTTGTGGTGGCCACAACATACTAGTTTAAATAGCAAAGGCGTTTATTTGTGTGGGTAGAAAATTTCCGACATTATGTCATGATGATTTTTCGTACTATTTTATTAATGAATGTTTCTGGATTCGATTATGTATGGAATTTTGAATTGTGGTGGTTGTTAGTTGTTAGACAATATTTTCGGCTGATGGCCAGTGCATGGTCGGATAGTGAGACACCCCACTATAGGTTTTTATCTGTCCTCCATTTTGATACATTTACTTTGCTGGGTTTTCAGTGCAATTTTATCGGTATGTGTCCCTTTTAATGTTTTCATTATACTTTATGCAATTTTTCATGGAATTCTTATGTACAGTGGTGATTCGTAAATTTATTTGGCTAATGGTCAGCGCTTGCTCCGGTCTGTGACGTGTTTCTACACTTTACCCGATTCGATACATTTATTTAATGCTGATTTTATTTTTTGAGACTTTAACACACATCACATTTTTATATTATGGCACACACAACAGTTTATTACAATCTTATTAATAAGTATCACTTTAATTTTATAGCGATCACAGTACCCGTTTGTACTATTCTGTTTGAAACTAACATCACAACTACAACATTACAAGAGTGTTTTAAAATATAGAAAATAAATGTTATTCATGAATATGGGAACGAATAAAATAATAATTGAAAAAAAGGAGCGACAAGACTGTATTAACTTAATATATATATATATAAATATATTTAATTAATATATTTATATATATATAGGTTCATAATTTGAAACTGGTAAAATAAAAGAAATGAAATGAGATTATAAATAAAGTAAACATATCATTATAATTCTACTTTATCACTTTGTGTGCGCGATTGAAGTTCCACAGTTTAAGTTTTTCCGTAGTTTAGCTTTTAGGTTTTCGTTTATAACTTAAGGCTTAAGATTTTTGTTTAAGCTTTTAACGTTCATTGGTTTCGTACTAAAACCAAATATTCGACACCATTTAATATTTTTTATGCAACATTCTTTCCTTGTTTTAATCATTTTTCAAACTTCTGTTCCTTTTCTGTTAGACGGATAGCCGTACTACTTTGAAAGTCCAAACTTTATCAAATGATATTTCAAAGGAAGCCAAATGCATCGATTTACGCTACCGAAACTGCAATCTGCATTTAAATTTTTTTTACATTGGCATTTTTAACGTTGTGTAAATATTGATATTTCTGTTCTGCGTCAAGTCTAGTTATTTATTCTAAGAGAGAGTTGCTTAATTTGTATGTTAAAACGTACATGTGTTAACTTGTGTAACTTTTATACATGTGTTAAAACGCACACATGCATACATATGCACACTATGTTCATAATGTATTCATATTGTAACTTTTAGTTTAAAATTTGGGCACCCCCCCACTCGGAAAGCTGGCTACGCCTATGAAGTCAATTCACAATTTTAAAAAATAATAAAAAAAATTAAATTAAATAAAAAATTAATAATCTGGAATACATTTACATGACTTTCTCTTATCCTGTGTTGGAATATTATAAAAGTGGATTACACGTAAAAATATAAGATAACAATTACTGTGAATGAACATACTTTAAAAATAGTTAAATATAATTTTAGAAATAGTTTTGTTTGATAAACATTTCAGCTTAAGATCACTATTCCCTCAACTGCACAGTGTAATAAAATTGCAACATTCACAAAAAAAAAATTAAATGCATTATTAAATTTGAAAAATTAATTTAGGTCAACATTTTTTTAAAGCAACCTCATATGAATTTCCGAATATCGAATTTGAATATCCTGCTATTTGTTTTAAAGCTGTGCTATGAAAGACATTCAGTTAAGACTATTCTGCAGTTTCGCTAAATATATTTGGGAGAAGAGGGAAGAATTTTTCCGAAAAATATTTTTGAACTTTGGATAATAAAACTGCACTATAAGTATGGAATTTTTATATTATTAAAAAAACTGATTCTGAAACACTAGAAAGAAGAAGGAAGGTTATATTTTACCATTTAATAAGTATGACAGTTGTATTGTTCAGTGATAATACGAAATGTTACTTTTTTGAAATTATAAAACAAGAAAAGAAGTTCATTTATATCCACCATATAACACTTTAGAGCTTAATATGTCTTGCAGAAATTTAATAAATAAGATTGAAATAAAGAACGAAAGCTTTTCAGATAATATAATATAATATATTTTTTTAATTTAAAAGTTATGTGGGACTTCAGAAAAGATAAATTATTGTTCTTTAAGAGATGGACTTTGACACCCACAAATAAAGAAATATTTCAAAATTACATGTTGTTTTGATTATTTAACTATAAGAGGAAGAGAGTGAACTAAATCTTTTCTGCATTAATCAATCACTACTTTAGTATTAATTTGTTACTCAGTAAACAATAAGTACACTTACAGAAGGATCTCTATAAATGTATACATAGCACAGATTTGATATGGAAACGTGTATTAGTATTTCAATTCTATAAAGTAAAAGCTTAGAATGAAATAACAACAAAATATAGAGAGTAAGCTTTCATTTCATTAAAAAAATAATAATAATAATAAAATTTATACAGAATTAAGAGCAAACGGAAGACAAACTGCTTTGCAAATGAAATCATACAAGATAATTAGACAATAAGACTTCTTCACACACCATAAATTTTGAGCCAGCACAACCGGTTTCGAAAAGACGTAGCCTTCCTTCATCAGGTTAAAAAAAAACACGTGCTACTGCCTTGGAGGCAAAAGCAAGACAGTCTTGCTTTTGCCTCCAAGGCAGTAGCACGTGTTATTTTTCACCTGATGAAGGAAGGCTACGTCCTTTCGAAACCGGTTGTGCTGGCTTAAAATTTATGGTGTGTGAAGAAGTCTTATTGTCGAATTGTCGTTTGTACACCAGTTTTGCATTTAGTTTTGGTGAAATCATACAAGGTTCGTAAACCATTTTCGTTAAAGATTATTTGTAATTGAAAATATTGCTCAAGTTTGTGAGTCTATCAAAAGTAATGTTTAATACAAATGTCAAAAGAAATTTATACAGATTTCTCTTAATTAAAATTCAAAATATGTAATACAAATAACCGCATTTGATAAATTTCAAAAGAAGTAATTCCTGATTTCGGATCTTGTCATCACTCGATTTCCGAGAACGACCAACGAACAGCCAGAAATGTAAACAAACGCGCTGATTGGTGCATTTTCGAAAACTGGTCGCCCTCGTCGCCCTATATCACAGAGTAAGAAATAACTCCGTGCCCTATATCTGTAAGAAAATAACAACAAAAAAAAAAATTGACGCTAGCGACAGAAATTGTTTTTTAATATATTCTGTAAAATACACATTTAAATAGACGTTTTCGCAGATAAGTATACATATTGATCTACAAATTTAAAGGAATGTAAGTATTTGTGACATAGATTAAAAAGTATTTTTATTTAATAGGAAATATGAATACACAGCTACCCATAAATACGGGTAAAAAACCATATCCATGTCCTGAGTGTTTTAAAGGATTTTCTATAAAAAGTAATCTAATTACTCATCTATGCATTCACACAGGAGAAAAGTCCTATGTGTGTGAGGAATGTTCCAAAGCATTTTCTGAAAAGCAACATTCAAATACACATCTACTTACTCATAGCGGAGAAAAACCATATGTGTGTGAAGAATGTTCTATAGGATTTTCTCGTAAGGATTGTTTAAACAATCATCTTCGCATCCACACAGGTGAAAAACCATATGTGTGTGAAGTATGTGCTAAAGGATTTTCTCAAAAGAGGAATCTAAAAAGACACCTTCGTTTACATACAGGAGAAAAGCCATTTGTGTGTGAAGAATGTTCTCAAGGATTTTCTCAAAGGAATGATCTAAAAAGACACCTTCGCTTACATACAGGAGAAAAGCCATTTGTGTGTGAAGAATGTTCTAAAGGGTTTTCTCAAAAGAATGATTTAAAAAACCATATTCGGGTTCATACAGGAGAAAAACCATATGTGTGTGAAGAATGTTCTATAGGATTTTCTCGTAAGGATTGTTTAAACATTCATCTTCGCATCCACACAGGTGAAAAACCATATGTGTGTAAAGAATGTTCTATAAGATTTTCTCAAAGGAGCAATCTAAAAAAACATCTTCGCTTACATACAGGAAAAAAGCCATATGTGTGTGAAGAATGTTCCAAAGTATTTTCTCAAAAGCAACATTTAAATACACATCTATGCACTCATAGCGGAGAAAAACAATATGTGTGTAAAGTGTGTTCTATAAGATTTTCTCGTAAGGATTCTTTAAAAATCTATCTTCGCATCCATACAGGCGAAAAACCATATGTGTGTGAAGTATGTGATAAAGGATTTTCTCAAAAGAATTCCCTTGAAAGTCATATTCGCGTTCATACAGGAGAAAAACCATATGTGTGTAAACAATGTTCTAAAGGATTTTCTGAAAAGGGTAGTCTAAGAACGCATCTTCGCATTCACACTGGATAGAAAAACCCTATGTGTGTGAAGAATGTTACAAAGCATTTTCCGATAAGAGTAATCTAAGAAAACATCGTCATATTCATAGAGAAGAAAATACAGTGGAACCTGTCTAAAGTGACCACCATAGGGCCGGCTAAAATGGTCACTATATGCAGGTGGTCACTTTATAAAGTCTCTTTAATATTGGAAAAGGGTCACTTTAGTCAAGAAAATGGTCACTTTAGTCAGGTGGTCACTTTTACAGGTTCCACTATTCATGTGTGTATTAGGATAAAAACACCAGTACTCTCCAGAATTAAGAGTTTCTTTTTATTATTTCTTTTTCTTTTATTTATTTATTTTTTGCGTGCTTTAAACGTATAATCTGTGTGGCAATATTATACAGCTGTCTATTTTACATACTAATCTTTCTAGTTGCCGACGGACTCTTTATACGCTAAGTTTATTCTACAAAAATAAAATAAAATTCGAACCTATAATTGGGTTTCATCTATGAGGATTCCTCAAAACTTCGGTTTTAAAACTTAGGGAGCGGCATCCGATAAGGATTTTGCTGGTTTTGTTGCTACATTTAACAAAAAAAGTTTGCTTATAGTAACATATCTAATATTTCAGAAATGTCTGTCCAGTGACGTAGCTAGACCACAATTTCAAGGGTGGGGGTGGGGGGGGGGGGTAATTTTTTTTTTAAATCTCCCTTTTGTTGTTTTGTTAAACTATTTCATATAAACAATATACAGTTTTTTCTACTTTCTTGTACATTCAATAAAAAAAGTATTGGATTCGTAACAATTTTCGCCTTCTGGTTTTCGATGAATTTACACGTTTTGAGAGGTCTAGAACACAATTTAATCATTTTTAGAAAATGTGTGTGTGTGTGACAAAAATTTTATGGCAACTGTATATCACGAACTAGTGCACGGAATTTCATTTAAATTCATATGTAGTTGCATCTTCACATAAATTAGCGCCTATCAGCTTTTGGTGCAGATCACTCAAGAGGTGGTGCTGCTATACTGCGATTTCTTCCATTTACTATATCTCAAGTTCTATAGTGTATAATCGAACAAAACTCGGAATGTGAGAAGGTCTTTATAAAACATTATACTAAATCAATTTGTGGGCAAATAAAATCGGCTGATAGATGGTGTTGCTGTGCTGCAATTTCCCCCGCTAACGGCAAGGCTATATCTCAGACTTTATTGCAAATAATTGCAAAAAACTTGGAATATAAAAAACCCATTGTGAAGCAGTTTCCCGGTTCTATTCCGGTGCATGTCGGCCGACAGGTACCGCTGATAACCATTATGAAAACGATTCTTACTTAATTTGGGGACATATCAGCCGATAGGTGGCACTTCTCTTACTGACCTTATATTATTTTCCACGGCTGCATCATAGCATCTGTTGATTAAAACTGCACAAATCTGCATACTTAAATTGGTTATTGTGAAAAGCTGTGGTTCATCTTTTATGCATGTGAAAATTGTAAAAAGTTAGTAAGTGGCGTGGCGCTCTAAAACAGAAAGATATAGAAGTAAGTTATGTGATGGCCGCAATATACTAGTTTTTCAAGAAATACTGCTTTACGGAGATAATTTGGGTTTCATAATTTAGATTTAAATCTTAAAGGATAGGAGATACTGCCTAAATCAAGAAAATAATACAGCATTAGAAATTTTTTGACACAAGAAATTTGGTCAACATTTTAAGAATCTTAAATAATAATGAAAAAAATCTAAATAATATATCATGTAAAAAATAAATAAAATAATAGGTATGAAGAATCGAATTCAGTATAGGAGTGATTCCATCTCACCACAGGCAGGGCATGTCCGTTCACCATCATAGATTATTTTGAAAAAAAATAGAGTATTAAGAACTAAGTGAAATACGAAATATCCCAAAAGGATTTTTTGCTACTTCTTTTTCTCTCTGTTTACAGCACATTAAAACTTAACATAAAATTGAGTTTTTTCGGAAAATTAAAAAAAACTCTTCATTTTCAAATGAGCGCTGCTTAAAAAATATTTAACTTTTTCAATCTTTATTTATTTATTTTTTTTTTTTTTTCTTAAGCTGAATTTAAATTTGGTGTAATTTTGAAAAATTTGTTGGCCTTATCAATTAAGAAAAAAATTCCTTCTGCTGAAAAAAAAAAAAAAAAATATTTTTAGCGGTTTTTGAAAATCTTTTTCCTAATAAAAAATTTATATGTAACTGAAATAAAAGTTGGGAATCTGAAGACCTTTTATGATAACTTCACAACAATTTTATTTTAATCATAGTATATATGCAATCTTTCAAATTAATTTTTTAATTTTGCAATTTTTAAAAATTTGATCATATTTGAAGTACAATTACTCAAAAAAACCATTTTTAAAAAATCTGAAAATTTGCTAGTTTAAAGCTCTATCTGTACTTGATGAATAAATTATAACCGAATATTCTCTTTTAGCTTAGATGATTTTATATGATTTCTTAAAAATAACATGAATTGTATGTTTTTCACCAGACTAGAAATTCTAAATTTTCCCTAATTATACTCCACGGAGTAATATTAAAGGGTATTATGAGGGCTAAAGACCTGTTCATTCAGCGGTTTTCCTTTGAAAAAACCGTGTTCTCTTACGCCTGAAAACGGTTGTTGATGGCGCCACAGTTCAGAACAAATATTCTGATTTTTTCCTTTAATTACATTAATAATGTGTTATGATTTTACCTAAAAGAACACGTGATACGAAAAATTAATAAATATTCTATCATCATATCAATGACATGCTATCTCATGCAACACATTCTGATAATACCGGTTTGTTTGTTCTACTCACGAGCTCGTGGAATTCACACGGCTAAATTCGGCGAATGAACAGGTCTCTAGATGAGGGTATCAAGAAATGGAAGGGAGCCATTATTTTCTATTTCATATGTAAACTGGATATTACTGTCAATTGAATTTAAAGTTTCTATGTGATTAGTGCCCTCTATTGGATAAATTTAGCGTAGGTTATTCAATAATATAAAAGTACTTTAAAATATCTTTCGAATGATGCATTAAATCTTATTTTAGATAATTTGGAGTGGAAGGTTGATTTTTATACCAACTATGTAAAAAATACCAGAGCCGGGAATCGAACCCGGGCCTTCCGCTTAACACGCGGATGCTCTACCACTGAGCAACCCTGGGTGATAACCAGCTAGGCATTTCTCACATAATATTCATTTACAAGGTCACAGAGTCTGCAAACGCCTAGAGAAATGCCTAGCTGGTTATCACCTAGGGCTGCTCAGTGGTAGAGCATCCGCGCGTTAAGCGGAAGGTCCGGGTTCGATTTCCGGCTCTGGTATTTTTCACATAGTTGGTATAAAAATCAACCTTCCACTCCAAATTATCTAAAATGAATTATGGTTGATGATTAAAGAATTTCTAATTTAATCTTATTTAGAATTTGAAATATTGAAATTTTAAAATATTACAGCGCCATCTGTCGGTAGAAATTTCTGTAATCTACTGTTCAATTCCAAATCGACAAAGCTTTCAAATGATGTATTACTTATGAAATTATTTTAATTAGTAGTTGAGATACAAAAGAAAACATAATCAGGGCACCTTAAAACATGGAAATCAGGTGAAATCTCGAATTCCATTACCTACGGTAGTCGGTTAATGGAAGTAAAAAGAAAAAGAAATATTTTTTAGGTCCCCAAAACCTATATATACCAATTTTGAACGGTCCAACACAATTTTTAATTTTTTGCCCCCCCCCCCCCCCAATAATTTTACACTTTCGAAAATATCCTCATTCGACTTGTAGGCCCCCGAAACCTAATACAGTAAAACCTCTCAAGTTGGACACTTTTTCTCGGAACGGAATGTACCCATAGGATTAACATTATGTCCAATCTCTATAAGTTGGACACCCCTCTAACTTGGAAGTAGAACACTGAAATAGTACTCTAAAGGACCCTTCAGAGACTGGCAACTATACACAGCTTCAAAACTCATAAATTATCCATTGTCCGGAAGCGACCCTTGATATTTTGCACACATTTACAATGAAGGACATTACTTTTTATTGCTCTTTGACAAAAGAGACCCAATTCCAATTTCGATCGCAGTAGGAGGTTTGTCAGCCGAGAAAATCTCTCTCCTGCTTTGCGTCAACTCGATTCCTACATCAAAGGGATATCAAAAGAAACCGAAGTTGCAGCCAGTCTCTGAAGGGTCCAGGAATCGAATTGACATGAAGCAGGAGAGAGATTTTCTCGGCTGACAAACCTCCTACTGCGATCGAAATTGGGTCTCTTTTGTAAAAGAGCAATCAAAAGTAATGTCCTTCATTGTAAATGTGTGCAAAATGTCTAGGGTCGCTTTCGGACAGTGAATAATTTATGAGTTTTGAAGCTCTGAACCTGTGCTAGTATCTGAAGGATCCTTGAGTTGGACACTTTTACAATATGATTTAAGTAAAAGGAGGAAATAAATCACCCTTTCATTTTCTCACACTTTTCTAGAACATCTTGTTACTTATTCCTGCAAGAAATAGCTGTAAATATTCATAAAAGCAATGTTTCTTGTGTTAGTGTATCACAGGGGGTCGCATATCTTGTAGAAACATCTTTCTTTTCACCAGTTCAAATTCTCTCAGATCGAATTACTCCAATTTAGTGCATAATGCAAAAGCCTTCCCTTTTTTTATTGCTTTGACCGCCACCCCAAGGGTTAAAAAGAAATCTATCTGATCTATAGTCTTGTTTCACCCAAGTCTCTCTATCCTTTGTCAGGATTTCAGGAAATATCCAACAGAAAGCCTAAAGGCTAATTGATGTTTTCACTTTGACTATTTTAAAGTGGACATTGATTAGTAGATAAGTAGATTTAGACGCTAAAGTTTTTTTGCCTCAGCTAGCTACACTTCTTTAGTTTTTCTCCAGAGTAACGAATATGAATAAAAAGCCTTTAATTGAACTTTCACTGGAAAAGAAAAAAGAAGTTTTGGGTGATATTCTAAACGATAAAAGTTGTAGAGTTTTAAGTCAGAAATGTGGAATTTCAAAATCGACAGTTTCTAATATTGGTAAAATGCGGTAAGAAATTTTAGAAGCCTGGGAAAAAAACTGTCATGCGGAAAGAAAACGGAAAATGGAGAAACAAATATTAAAGCATTTCAATTTTTCAACATGTGTCGAGGAAGAAATATTCCTGTAACAGATCCAATGATTCAAGAAGGCTGCTTTAAAAATTGCAAATAAAGTAGGAGATGCAAATTTTTCGGCAAGCAATGGATGGCTAGGAAGGTTCAGAAACCACAATAACATACAGTCTTCCACATTAATGGGAACAGCAGCTGGCGTCGATCCTCAGTCTGTTGCAGATTGGAAAAGAAAGCTTTTGGACATAATTATTGACTATGAACCGGAAAATATATTTAACGCGGATGAAAGTGGCTTTTTTTATAGACAACTGCCAACAAAGAGTTTGAATTTGAAAGGAGAAAAATGTAAAGGAGGAAAAATGGCAAAAGAGCTTATTAGCGTTTTATTCTGTTGCAGTATGACAGGAGAAAAACTTAAACCTTTTATAATTGGTAATGCAGAAAATCCAAGGATTTTTAAGAAGATGAACATAAAGCCCACTAATTTGCCAGTTTTTTTGGTATAGCAACAAAAAGGAATGGATGATTTCTACAATTTTCTGCGACTGGCTTCAGAAAGTTAATGTTGGAAAGAAAAAACAAAATAGAAAAATATTTCTAATTGTTGACAATGCTACAAGCCACTGTTATTCTGTATACTCAATCATAACAGTAAAATTTTTGCCAACAAATACTACGAGTGAACTTTAGCCTCTTGATCAAGGCATTATAGAGAATGTGAAAAGGCTCTATAGCAAATGCCTTATAGAACGAATCATTTCTGAAATTGATTCTACGTCAATTGATAGTGCAACGGAGTTAAGCAAAAAGATAACCATGTTAAATGCCATTCAGTGGATTGTACATTCTTGGCAGAATATAAAAATTTCAACAATTGAAAAATGTTTTCACAAAGCAGGTTTTGAAAAATCAGGTATGGATACAGTGGATGATGAAAGCAATACAGATGATGTGATTGATTTTGATGCCAGAATTTACGAAGAACTGCAGCTTGCACCTGCACCCGAAATGAACAAAATTGATAATTTTTTGATTGTACATGAACATACCAACCAAAATACTGAGAGCGTTTTTGAGGAATTATTTCCATCGAACTCTGAAGATCATTACGATTCGAATACAGAGTCTTGTAACTCAGAACTTGATTTAACAATGACTAGTTCGAATCCTTCTTTAAAATTTAGTGAAGTGTTAAATGCATTATCATGTTTAAAAGCATATGCTTACAATAGGAATGCCGATGCCTTATCAGACATTTGTAATCTAGGAACTAAATTAATAAGCACTGAATTAAAAGATAAACAAAGAAATTGCATGCAATCAAAAATTACTGAATACTTCACATGCAAGTGATTATGTGTTCGTTTCATATGTAATTAATAAACAGGTATGTCTCTCCTTTCAGATTTTTTTTTTTTTTTTTTGTAATTTATATTTTTAATTTTAAAATTGATTATTTTCTTAAATGAATTATGAATACTTAATTGTTTTATATTTAGGTATAATTAATATGATTACAGGTTAAAACCAATGTATATATACAGTTTAATTAAGTCAAAAAATGTAAACACCCCTATAAGTTGGTGTTATTAATTGGTAAATCATTATATATATATATATAATGATTTATTGAGCGTAGTAAAAGCCAAGCCGCAGATACAAGATTACTAAAACCACAAAGACCAATAAGAGTGAAAAAAAAAAAAAAATTATGTAGGAAAAGCTCAGAAAGGTGAAAAAAATTTATCAAGGGATGAAATACACATATTTAAAGAAACTAAATTTAGTAATTAACAGCCTGTAAAACAAACGAAACAATAAACTAAAGGCCGGTTTCCACTGGAGGTTCAAGACCAAGGTTCAAAAAGTCATTAATCACGCTTCCGACACAAAGAGCCAAATGTTTTTTCATCAGTTGTAGCCCTTTTTTTACCAGATTGTGCAGTTACTTCAACGGAAAGCATGCAAAATTGACAAAGATATCTGCCACTGGCCCCTCAATTATCTCAGCTGGGGGTTAGAGCCAGGCACTTTCTCCCTTCGAAACAACCGGTTGAACCTCCTCCAACCACTTGACCACATCAACGGATTCTGAATAGCGCCGCTCGAAACGACTTCCAACCTATCTCAGTGGAAACTGCACTTAACTCAACAAAATCTTAAATATATATATATATATATATTTATTTATTTCATAATCATACATAAAAAATTATTATCATTGAGTCTAGTTGGCATCATCAGTTAAATAAATCAGTTTAATTAAAGTTAGTAAAAAAAATAAATAAATAAAGTCATCATTTATTTCTCTGTGGCTTGTTATTACCCAAGGTGTATATTTTATGCTCTTTTTTACAGGACCTATATCAATTATATATTTAAAGATATTTGGACAGTTTAAATACCACACCTTTTTTTTTAAGATATTCTTGTAGAATTGACACCATTAATACCTGTCCTGGATGTCAACCACCCTAGCTACGCCACTGATAAATACACATCAAAGACAAAAACAGATGTGGTCAATTATACAGAAACGACATTATTTCATTATTCACACGCATACACAAAAAAAGAGCATATAAAAAAAATCTGGTGTGAAACAACCACAAGACTTCCATTACCCACTATTACACGCATTATATGCTTTTTTTTTTTTTTTTTTTTTTTTTTTGGTGGTGGTGGTGGTGGGGGAGAGATATTGTATGCATTTTTTATTTATTTTCCGGTAAGAGAAACTTGATACATATATAAAGACATATAAAACAGAGTTTACATAGAGAGAGTTAAAAAATAAGAAAAAAAAATAGGTATAGTTATTTTTTAAACACAAATTTCAGAGATCTAAAACTGAACTACCTAATCAGGATAACCGTTAATATGCCTGTAATAACCACGTAAAACATGAGAAAGGATATCTAAAATGTATTAATGAAACAATTTTCAAGATAATCGTTAGAGCTGTTTTTAAGATATCAACTTTTACCTAAACTTGGTAGACTCAATTATTGACCAGAAAACAATAACTACATACAAAAGGATATTTCAAAGGGAGTTAATGTGGCGAGTTTGAAAAAAATCCGTACAGCCGTTTTTAAAGGAACGCACTTGCAAGATCTAAAGTTGAGCTATTTATACAGGACGCCTATCAATTTTCTATAACTAATCAATTATATCATTCGAAATGGCATTTAATAGAGTGTTTATATAGCAACTTTGAAGAAAATTGTTTGAGCCGTTTTTGAGATACAGATGTACGGTCCCTTTTCTAGTTTTCAAATTTTTACTAAAATTTGGAAAATTCATTTGTACACCAGACCTGTATCAACTGTGAAGTTTCATAGTTCTATCTTTTTTTGTTTCGGAGATATGATAGCCAGAAGATTCCCCAAAAATATATATATACATACACACGCACACACCAATTTCCCAAAACTACTTTTTTGGACTCAGGAGGCCTTAAACTTGTAAATCAAGTGAAAACTCTATATTGAATTTTTAGACCATATACAATACTTCCATTACCTATGGTAGTAGGATAATGGAAGTAATAAACAACATGAGAAATTAATTTTCTGAAAGCAGGAAAAAAAAAAAAAAAGATATCTGCAGACGACAAATTACAATCTTAAATTCATTTTTTCATTGAAAATATCTATATGCTTTTTATTATTTATTTTCAGACAAAAAATTTCTTTGTACCAATAGCAGCACTGACATTTACTTTATTTTTTTACACCATTGAATTAATCACATTTTAATTTTTCTGTGGAAAATGACGTCATAAAATTGAAAGAACAACGATTTCAGAAACTTTTTATAAAATAGAAAATAAGAGTACCTTTATTAACCTGGTGTTTTTAATTAATAACTTTGTTAATTAAGATGATAGAAATTTCTGACTGAAATATCTACCTTGGAATATTCGGCGCACATTAATACCCCTGATGATGCAGAGAACACTGCCCTTCGAGAGGAGATTCAATCGCAGACTGACACCAGTGACAGTACTTTTTTTTTCTTTTAATATACAGAGAAATAAAAAAGGATATGGTAAATTCATAATAATTATTGTTCATAATATATATATACTTATATATGCATATTAGAGATTACTGTAATATGGAATTTCATGCAGTTTTTAGATTCATACATATCGAGCTAGAGGTATCCAGTATTATATTTTGTTGTTGTTGTTGTTTGTTTGTTCTGTTTGTAATGTTTGCAAAACATACATATCTAAATATTAGCGGTTGCTGCAATGCAGAGTTTTGTGTATTTATATTGTGTGATCGTATACTCTACGTTTTAACTTGGTACTTTTAATAGTTCATTAATGTTAACTATTAATATTGTGTAAAATTTATTATTTCAACCATCAGTAATATGCATCAATGTGCGCTTTGCATACATAGGAAAAAAGGATCACTGATAACCCCTACATGCTGTGCATGAATCTAAAAAATGCACGAATTTCCATATTGTAGCAATCACTAATATGCATGTATGTACATTTAGTGTGCATGGAAAAAAAGAAAATCACTGGATACCTATTTCCTACCATGATGTGCATGAATCTAAAAAATGCATAAAATTATGGTACTTGTGTAATTATAAATAATTAATATAAATATTATTAAAAAAAATAATATAAACAATAATTAATGACCATATCATTTATATTAATATAAAATTTGGCAATTATTATTTACTTGCATATGGATAATACGCACACTGAGAAAAAATTCTGTAACTGACATCTACCACCAATTCCAACGCATGCATTTTTACCATGATGTGCAGCACTATTCGTTTATATACTTTTGGCTCAGATATAATATTATCCATTCATAAATTATTTAAAAATAATAATAATCATTAAAATATTAAGAATGCATGTTGTATGGTTCATTTGTTGTACATCAGTTAGGCATTAAACAGAACTTAATGCAATATTTATGTATTTTACTTCTTTAATTTTTTAATAACAAAATACCCTCTTGATTTTTTTTTCTTTTATTGAAAAGTATGTCATTTTATATTATGTGCAAAAAAAAAAAAAAATAGTGTGGTGAGATGTGGTGTTTTATTGCAAAAAAAAAATCCCTTCAGAAAATGCTTTCATTACAATTTTGTAAATGCTTGTTTGCATATTTTCAGCAGTTTTACGATTTTATTTCATAGGTTATACTTTTATCTTTCTAATGACACCAAAATGAACAAAATTGGTCCATAAATAAAAGCGTTATCGTGGTTTGAATCTCATAAATCGCCATGCTCATTGACGCCATTTTGTTAAATTTAATTAAATTTCGAAATGACCCCTTATTCTGAGTTTTGACTAAAAATTCTGAAAAAAAAAAAAAAAATTAAGCCTTTTTCATTGTGTGCTTTTTAATAAAAAAATTTAATTAATATCTGTGACATGAGGGCAACAGCCTTGGGTGATTTCACTTGAAATGAGCCATAGGAAAAAAAAACATTAAAAAAATTTTTTGGAGGGGGGCAATTGCCCCCCCCCCTTTGGATCCGCACCTGCCGTAGTCAGGAACAACTGTTTCTTGAAACCACTTTCAAGCTTTCTCCTTTTGTTCAAGATTTCAATTTTGTTGGATAAATTCCACAACTCTTCTCTGTATTTTGGGTGTAATAAATGTGCAACTAAATGATATGACTAAGTCATATAAAATATGATGGATAGTTAAACATACTCTTAACATACTTAAATGTTTTTATAGCAAATAAATTTGCTATAATTTATACACAAACAACTTCATTAATATTGAAGAATACATTTTAGAAGGAAATTTAAACACTTTTAGAAGTGAAAAAAATTATTCTAATTGTTGATGTTAAAAAATCCATTTAAAGAAATTTTAGAATGTACAATCGGTAACAAAAGTGTCCGAACACTAGCAAAAATTCCTATATAAAAAAAGTATACTTAATACTGTCTTGTTAAATAAATCCTTGTTGAATCATTTTCTTAGTCAATCTAAGAACAGGATTCGACAAGGACTTATTTAGCAAAACTGTATTAAGCGTACTTTTTTTATATAGGAATATCTGCTAGTGTTCAGACACTTTTGTTACCAACTGTATTTATCTTAATGATTTACAAAAAAATCAGTTTCTCAAGACTGTAAATAAATTTCTGATTCTAATCTGGGTATAATATAATTTAAAAATTGAAATAACGTAATAATAATCTTTAAAACCCCGTTTTAAAATACTAGTAATTTTTGCTAGTGGCAAAAAATGGAGGGAAATGTATTTTTGCAGAAATGGTTTCTTCCAAAGTTTTTACCATGCTTTTTTCCATCTTGCCAAAAATTGGCCAACCCTGATTCAAAAAATATTAAATCAGTACCCCGGAGGTAAATGATGCCATGTCACAAAAAATATAACTTTTTAGGAAGGACGTTAATGATGTTGTAATGAAATCCATTTGTCATAAATAAAGAAAATGGACATGGTTTTATTTTCCATAGTCCTATCTCCTTTATAGTAACTCTTCATAGTGCTTAATGCCTCTATATAAAACAAAATATGCACAACAAAAACATGGTGGTAACTCTTTTCACAAAATGGACATGGTATCCTTTACTTCCGCAGTACAGAAATAAAAAGCCAATTTTAATTTTAAAATTATTAAAAAAGAAAAATATGTTGATTCCAAAACATAGAAAGAAATAAAGAAATAACACATTCATTTTTTTTTCCAACATAAAAAAAAATACATTCATTTAGATGTGAATAATAAATATATTTCTTTTTATGTTGAAAAAAACTGAATTTGTAACAGTTTTCTTCTATTTAAATTGAGGGACAAAGCATTTAATGAATGTAATTGTAAAAACATATTTGAAAGTCAAATGTAAACTATTGGTTTGACAAGTATAAAATAATAAACAAAAATCTTCTATATCTGAAAAAAAAAAAACTGTCACACACAAATACATGTGTCTCAAACGTAAAAACCTGGAACATAAAGAGTCTCAATTAAAAAGAAAAAAAAAAAGATAAAATGTAATGTCAAATGATACTCAAATTATTTGGCCTAGAAGCCCTCAATCTTTTTGTATCTTGTACCAGTCAATCAATAAAAATATACAATTTGTTCAGATATCACATGGATAACAAATGATCAACCAACAGTGCAGTCAAATTAGGAAAAATATGGGAAAAAAATTATAAAGTTTTGAAACTTTAGGATTATACTTATGAAGGGTCTAGTAATTCAAAACAAAAAAAGTTCCCCACTCTGGGAGGGGAGTTCCCCCCCCCCCCCAAAAAAAAAAAATGATATAATTTGTTCAAATGAAGAAAAAAATAGGGAATTAATTTATCGAGTATTAGAATTATGGTATAACATTCCTGAGGGGTCTAATAATGCAAATCAAAAAAGTTCCCCACCATGGGATGGGAGCTTACCTCCTGCTCCCCCCCCCCTCCAAAATAAAAGTGTATAATTTGTTTAAATAAAGAAAAAAATAGAAAATTAATTTATAGAGTATTGGAATTTTGGTACAACATTCCTGAGTAATTTAATAATTGAAAACAAAAAAAATTTCCCACCCTGGGGTAAGAGCTTCCTCCTTCTCCTTCCCCCCCCCCCCACCTAAAAAAATTATATAACTTATTGAAAATAAGAAAAATGGTTAAGAAGAGTTTTGAAATTTTGGTATAACATTCTTGAGGTGCTTAATAATGGGATACAAAATTTTAAAAAAATTCTACCATGGAGTGGGAACTCTCCCCCTTTTTTTTCTTGTCCATTACTAGACTTTTCATGAACGTTATCCTAAAATTTCAAGCGTTTAAAAATTATTGTATCTGTTTTTCCTAATCTGAAAGAGCTATATGGTTCTAGAGGGGGGAATGGGTGGAAAAGCTCCCCCCCCCCTGGAAGGGGGAACTTTTTTGTTTTGCATTACTTGAGCCCCCAGGAATGTTTTTCCAAAATTTCAAAACTTTATAAATTTTTCCCTTATTTGGTGTTTTTTGGTCTAATTTGACTGTACTACAATGAAAACATGACGGATAAGATTAAAAACCCTGAAATCAGGGGTAGCCCCTGAACACAAACACTCCAGCAAATACCTTCTATTTATTAAGAAAAGAGTATTTTTGATAAATATATTTTTTTCCTGTGGGGCTTAATGTTATCTAAGAATACAAATATAAATTATAAAACAGAATTAAAAAATGATCATAATGGAAAAATGCCTCAATTTAAGTACTCATTATAACAAGATTGAACAAGAATTTTAATGGTAAAAAAAAATTACATTGAAATGCACATATAATTAGCTGGAAAAGGAACCATATCAGTTCACCATGTCTTATCAATTTATATTCACTTAGTCTTGAAATTTAGTCTTGAAGTCGCACTTTTGCCATGGCTATCAAAAGTTTATTTGCCAGATCAGAGTCTTTACCCATTAAATGTTTCCATTCTGTTCTTTCAAAAATTTTGCTGCAATTTTTGCTGAAAAAATCTTCAACACAAGATATTAATTGTGTCTCATCGTATTTATCTGCAAGCACAGCAATCTCACATATATTTTCCACAGACAAACACTGCATCATATATTCTATGCAGAATGTTTTGAGCTCTTCAACATCATACTTATCCGCTGTATAGTAGAGAGACATAGCACTGGTGACAGATAAATTTTGAAGCTCGCCACTGTACAGATACTCTAAGAATTCGTGAAAATAATCCGGATCACAGTCCGATATGACGATGATACCCGTTTGTTTTTCTAAGGTGTCATGCTTGAAATTAGCAGCCAAAACTTTAGATCGCGCCATCAAAACTAACCGATGGGCTTTAAATTCCTTGTCTTCAACTTTCAGTGTCACATCACAACTATCTTTATCCATAAAAAGATCTCTGAAGTTGGATGACAATTTTTCTAATCCTGAAAAAGGAAAAGAATTAGTTAATCATAAGTATCTTAATAAATTCTATTGTGATGTATGTATACTAGAGGTCAGCATGAGCCAGGACTTGATCTGGCAAAGTAGGGATGAAATTGCAAACCAGGTCGGCAGGATAAAGAGAAACTTTCAAAAGGGCTTGAAAATTAATGAGAAACTTTTAAGCGGGTCAAGCCATCAAAATACAGACGATTTTTTCTAATTTGTAGTCTGTAAAAGAAAATAAGACTTTTTTCAAGAGTAAAAGTTGCAAATTTTGTGGATAATGCAAAAACTTTATAAATTAGAAAATTAAAGAACTGTTTCTTGTAATTAGTATTTATCATATTACTTATTACTTCATACAGATATATATTTTTCCCAATCTATATATTAAGCCTTCTTATCCATAAATTCATGTTGATGTAATTATAAAGGGGTTTAATGGTAATATATTAGTCATGTGCAAAGAGCTGAACTGTTGAACGAGCTATGTAATGCCTATCTTGAAATCATATAAAGCTGAGTGAGCTGAGCCCTTGACAAATTTTTGTTGTTATTTCATGTCCGGTCAGCTTGAGCTTATATTATATCTACTAAAGGTTTTTATATTTTCAATCTGCAACAGTAGAATAAAATATTTCCTTATATTACAGGATACAATTGCACTTACAGGGTTCATACTCAAATATGGGGAAAAAATTCCCTGAGTTTTTCCTGAGTTCCTAGACAATTTTCAAGAAAATATTAGCGACATATTACAAGAAACGCTCCTCTAGACAGGACAAAATACAGCTACTTTCACTGTATGATGTCATATTACTGCCGATCATGATAGAAATTCAGGTAGAAATCATTATTTACATGCATATTTTTCCAATACTTAATCATTTAAATTTTGATACGAAGCTAAACAAGAAAAACATAACTCGGGAGAAAAAAAAAAAAAAAAATTGTTTTTCCAGGTTTTATAACTGATTTTCCCTGTTTTTCAATCAAAATTTTTATTTTTCCCGAGTTTTCCCTGACTTTTTTTAACAAATTCCAAATTCCCTGAGTATTCCCTGTTTTCCAGAAGTATGAACCCTGACTTAAATGCGATACATAGTAACGCACAAACATATACATATGTATACATATGCATACCAGCAGTAAAATCTAGCATCACTCATAAATTATCAAATACTTCTCATATTTGTTATGAAAGACACAAACATAGTAAGCAAAACTGCTAAAGGTCTGTAAGAGACATATTTTGATTTTTCATTTCCATTGCTTTAATTTTATTTTTACATCAGGAAGCAAGTTGCTACCATGAGGGTCGGGTCCAGGACAAAATTTTTATTTGCATTTCGGTATAAATTGGGCTGAGATTTTTACTTTTTATGTTGAGCCGAACCGTGCCAAGAATACCATTCAGGCCAGGCCCGAAATTTCAGGCTCATGCAGACCTCTACTGTACACTATGGACTAACTTGTATTTTTCATTGGCATAATTTATGCAATCTGCAAGACTATTTATTTTGCTAATGTTAAAAAATTATATAGAATGCATATTATAGAATGAATGCGTAAAATGTATGTATGATATTGTTTTTTGATTTTATCACAATTTAAAAGCCTGTTATGCTGGAGAGAGCAATTTAATTTTTAAGCAAAAGTTATATAAGAGACAGACAAAATAATAATTTTGTTATGATTGTATAAAGTCAGATTATAATTGAAAATTATAATTACATTGAATTTTTTTTTTTTTTTTTTTTTTTTTTTTTTACATCCTTATTTGATTAATCCTCAATTTTTGTTTTCGTACATCATGAATGACTAAACTTACAATCTTATTTGATTGAGCATATTTAAATGCCTGCTTTCATGAAAGCATTTCATTTACAATTTTAAAAGCTTATAGTTTTGTACTCATAGGTTTTTGCTATTTATAATGAGTTAAAAGTAGGAGGGTGTGTGGGGGGGGGGGAAGGAAGGGGGTGTCACAGCCTTGACAAGGATAGGCTCCTAGGCCTGGATGGAATATCCTCAGTGGAGTGTCTTTCTAAGGGACCCTATCCTATATTCATGCAAGTTTTAGAGAAAACCATGGAAAACTCTGATCAGATGTGACCAAACATGACCTGGAACAAAATCTTTCACTTCTCATCTTTTGAGAACAGAGTTTCTCAGCCAATGTGGAATTAGAATTTTAAGGCAAATATACATTATATAAATTTGAAAGTTAACAGCCTCCTTTCTTTTATAGTTGATATTTTAAATGGATATAACATAATTTTAATTTTTGAAATCTTTTTCTTCATATGAAAAAGATTTAACTAGGTTAACACAGTAGACTCCATTTAGTTCCCTGTCATATATTTGTTCTAATAAATTTCTACTATATTCATACTCAGGAAAATGAATTCAGTAAGTCACTTGACATGACATGGCACTTAATGGGCACAACCCATTAAGCCACCCTCCCTTTTGCTTCAATCATTTACATTAACCTAATTTGTTGATTAATTTTATTATAGTCAGTTTTGATACATCTCCATCAAAATTCTATCTTTGAATAATTTGAACAATGAATAGTTGAACAACTACCCACAATTTCGAAAATTTGTCCAATAAACATTGAAAAAAGTCAAGAGCAATGGGCAAAAAATTGAGTTGTGAGTTAGTTCCCTTTTTTAGGATCCTTAGATAAATATCAAATGAGCACCTTCAGGGTGCTCATTTGACTTCCTATTTGAAGGTGCTCATTTGACACCTTTAGGGTGCTCATCGTCAACTGCGAAATAGGAAATTATTTCAAAGTTTAAAAAAAAAATCTGGTGAGAGAAGCTCTGTTTCATAGCTTTTTACATCTTTCCCTAGTTTCGTATCCCTCTCTCTCTCCCCCCCCCCCCCCATAGGAATTACGCAGATTCCATACTTGTGAAAAATGTGAAACATTGTCGCCATTTTCGGCTACTTTATTATTTTGGTACCCACTTTGTATGTAGTGGTCACCCGTTAGCGACTGGCAACTGCTAATCTAGAGCTTTAAGCTTTAATCGGTTGACAAATAATGCTGTCATTTATCGGTCTCTGCGATTTTTCTAGATGACTATATCCCAGCACCATTGGTGAAAATTGCACCAAATCGCATATATAAAATGTTAAATGTCAGAAGCACTGTTGATTCAATTTTTATGCTCGTTAACTGGTAAATGGCACTGTAATATAGAATATAGAATGATATAGAAGAAAGTTTAGTAATGGACAAAACATATCACTTTAAATATTGAACGCTAAATTTAAAACACATAAATCTAAAATTTCCTGTTGGAATTACCTCTCCATTTCAACTGTTTTGCTTCATTTGATGTAGTACGTTGAATGGAATTACTAGCTTCATTCATGAACTTCATGGTGCAGAAGATAGTGAGATCACCACCAGGGACTAAATGTGACTTTCGTTCCATTAACTGTTCTTTTGAAATTAAATATTTTGTTTCAGTGAACCAATTTTCTGTGTTTAGAAATCCACTGCATAGCTGCTCATAAGATTTTAATATGCCATCAAATTTTCTAATGCCTGAATAATATTCTACAGGATGTGCAAAATTATAGCCTGATTTAAGAGACAAATGCATAAATTTATCATCAGGATGTTCCCAGTTAGGGTAAAGTTTCAACTGCCACATGTCATCACCAATAGAGAAATGCAAAGTCACATAACTTCTACCTGCAGTAGCTGAAAAGAAGTTGGGAATTCTCCATTCAATTTGTTTTATGCAGTTATCTGGTATTATTTTTAATTCACCAGTGTCTTTCTCTGCAGACATTGGTACCGGAATGTGATGTTTTCTGAGAAACACAGCAATTCTGAAAAATTAAAAAGACAGAATAAATGTGAGCAAAATTTTACTTTAACGTCTGAGAATAATTTCAATGTAACACATAGCTATTTCACGATTTTTAGGTCTTAAATTGCAAGCAAAAATATTCCCTGGGTTAAACCAACAATTAAAAAAATGCAATGTAAATCTCGATATTATACTATTATAAGAAAAGAGTAAAAATGCTGGTCATTTTTTAAGATTTTTGGGGAAAGGGTCATAATTCAGAAAGTTAAATTTGGACCCAAAGACATTAAATACAAAACCTAACATTACTTTGTGCATCGTTTTAGATCTTTCAAACCGGGTACCCGGTCCTCTTCAGAAACGGCAAACTTCTGTGTGGAAGACTTGAGACTGAGTGATCTTTACTTGACTTTGCCAATAGGTGGCGCCATGCACTGTCTGGGGCTACTGCGCCGCTGTCGTTGCATACATCCTGATTAGTGGAAATTTCAATGGATTCGCTGAACATTGCGTAATTGTAATCGTCGTAGTTGGCTATTATAGTGGTTTTATCAAAATCAATTTTAATGTTTTGTTTATTGTACGTTTTAGCTAGGGCTGTATTATATTTTCCGGTTTTTATATCATTTTTATGTTCAATAATTCTAGTTCTGATTTTTCTCTTGGTAACACCTGTATAGGACCCGGGTTCATTATCTTCATTTGTGAAAGGGATTTTATAAATACCTGCAGTTTCTAAAGGGGGGATGGGGTCTTTATCGCTTCTGATTAATTGGAAAATATTTCTGTTAGGTTTAATGGGGATATTTACGCCGTACTTATTTGCTACATTTTTAATTTTGTTGGCGGCTCCGCGATCGTATGGAATAGAAGAGGTAAACTTAAGGGATTGTTTTTGATAACTGGGAATGTGATCTAAATTTTTAATTTTATTTTTAATTAATTTATTAACTATCTTATCAGGGTATCCTGCTTTTTTGGTAAAGTCTTTAATTAGGTTAAGTTCATTTTTGAGATCGTCGGGTTCGTTAAAAATTAATACTGCGCGATTGATATATGAACGGATGGTATTCATTTTATAACGGAAGGGTGTTTTGCTCTTAAAGTGAATAATTTCGTAACTATTGGTTGGTTTACGGTATACAGTAGTTTTAAATTTATCATCAGTATGGGTAATTTTAACATCAAAAAGTTAATTTGTAGGTTATTTTCTTCTTCATATGTGAATTGGATGTTGGGGTCATGGCTATTAATAACGTTAAGGATTTCATTTACATCAAACCTCTTATCGATGACGGCAAAAGCTTCATTGATGTACCGATACCAAAAAATGACTTTGTTTTTTAAACTTTCAATAATTTTGTTCTCTAGATTCCTTAATTTAAATTTCGCAACAAAGCCTGAAATGGGCGATCCCATCGGGACGCCTTCCGAACGAATGCCATCCGTTCATATATCAATTGTGCAGTATTAATTTGTAACGAACCCGGCGATCTCAAAAATGAACTTAACCTAATTAAAGACTTTACCAGAAAAGCAGGATACCCTGATAAGATAGTTAATAAATTAATTAAAAATTAAATTAAAAATCTAGATCACATTCCCAGTTATCAAAAACAATCCCTTAAGTTTACCTCTTCTATTCCATACAATCGTGAAGCCGCCAACAAAATTAAAAATGTAGCAAATAAGTACGGCGTAAATATTCCCATTAAACCTAACAGAAATATTTTCCAATTAATCATAAGCGATAAAGACCCCCATCCCCCCTTTAGAAACTGGAGGTATTTATAAAATCCCTTTCACAAATGAAGATAATAAACCCGGGTCCTATATAGGTGTTACCAAGAGGAAAATCAGAACTAGAATTAATGAACATAAAAATGATATAAAAACCAGAAAATATAATACAGTCCTAGCTAAAACGTACAGTAAACAAAACATTAAAATTGATTTTGATAAAACCACTAAAATAGCCAACTACGACGATTACAATTACGTGATGTTCAGCAAATCCATTGAAATTTCCACTAATCAGGATGTATGCAACGACAGCGGCACAGTAGCCCCAGACAGTGTATGGCGCCACCTATTGGCAAAGTCAAGTAAAGATCACTCAGTCTCAAGTCTTCCACACAGAAGTTTGCCGTTTCTGAAGAGGACCAGGCACCCAATTTGAAAGATCTAAAACGACGCACAAAGTAATGTTAGGTTTTTTATTTAATGTCTTTGGGTTGTGAGTGTACTTCGTTTTATCTATTTATTTTAAGTTAAATTTGGAGTTTATAGACATTATTGAAATGCTATTTAAAAAAGAATCAACATTAAAACAATACTAAGTTATCAATAATTCTCAAAAATATTTCACTTTGTGGCAGTTAACTGCGAAAATATCACATATTTTGATTATTAGACACTAAAAAGAGAAAAGTTTTTTTTATTTATAATGAGATAATCACGTATTTCAGGTAGAAGCTTTGAAAACAGCCTAAATTACCAATCAGTAACTACGTATTTTGGGAATCAGTTGAAAAAATATTGTACATAATTTGTTAATAAAATAATTAAAGTATAATTTTTTTAATTATCTAAAAAAAGACCTGTTTTATTAATTAGTATCTATAAAACAATATTCTGTAATATTGTATGAACCGACCGCAAATTAATTGGGCAATTTAAAAAAATTTTATATATTTTTTAGAAAATTATCATTTTCTTAAAAAAAAAAAAAAAAAACGTGATAGATGCCATTATTTATTTTTGTAATGTCTCTTAGACAGACTTTAGAAAATATTTATCATGCACTATTAAGAGCCCGTTTCACTCACGGTTACCGAAAGCCGAAGCTAATGTTATTCTATGGGAAATTTTCTTTACAAATAATTTATTAACTAATACATATTTTTAAATTCTGTTTTCACATTCTGAAAATTCCCAACTGTTAAATTGACGGACCTTTTTTTAAAAAGTATTTTTTTTTTAATTTTTTATATTTTATTTTGAAGCTGCAAAATACAAATTTTCAATATGTGAAATTTTTCATTTTGCAATTTCAAAATAAAACAACTTTTTTAATAAAGGTCCGTTAATTTAACAGTTGGGAATTTTCAGAATATGAAAACAGAATTTAAAAATATGTATTAGTTATTAAGTTATTTGTAAAGAATGACCTATGACTTGAAATGGAGGGCAGCTCTCAGCAGGACCTAAGAACTAGGCACATCGACCAGTATTTGTAAAGAAAATTTCCCATACAATAACACTGGCTCGGAATTCCGGCGACGGTAAGTGAAGAGGGCCGTTAATGCCTATTTTACATGCAATGCATCCAATGACATAGGGCCATTAGGAATTGATGCAATGTGACGCTGCCAACTCAGAGGAGGAGATGAAGTGAAAGCACCAGCTAGTTCACCAATGCCATGGTGTAGCCATAAGCGTTTGTAAGTTTTTAAGGTTTCAATTAATTTTTATTTCTATAAATTTATTTTTAAATCTTCATAATATGCCAAAAATAAATTCAAAAACTGGCGTACAGTCAATAGAAAGAAATTAAAACTTCTTCACACACCATAAATTTAAAATCAGCACAACTGGTTTCGAAAGGATGTAGCTTTTCTTCATCAGGTGCAAACACGTGCAACTGCCTTGGAGGCAAAAGCAAGACAAGTTTTAATTTCTTTCCTTCATAATATGGTTGAAAAATATTTTCAGTTCTATGAAAAGACAAGCTAACAATCAGGTCATCCATCAAGGTCATTTGAGATGAGCTATATTATGCTGTTTCTGGTTTTAAAGTTACTGTCTGTACTAATAAAAAGATGTATGTGTGAAATCTAAATAATAAAAACCTCTCAACTATGAAAATTGTTATGAAAGCAACATTTTTTAAAAATGAAATTTTGTTAAAATTGCTGAAAAATATAAATGAATAGTCTTTTAAAATACCTTAAAAAACATTTTTAAAAAAACTTGTTTCTAAAATTCGAAAATAAATAAAAATAAAAATCTTTAAAAATATACATATTTCCTCTGATGGCACCATCAAAATTTTTCTAAAACATATAGAAGACATGCAATAAAACATCAAATATGAATTTTCCAAAATTGCATAAAACATCTAATAACAAAAATGTTTTTATGTGTTTCAATTTTTTTTTTTTTTTTACACTACATACCCTGCCTATCAATGTATAACACTGCCAATTTTTATAGCACTGCAATTTATGGTCACCAAACCTACAGCTAGAAAGAGACACAAAATGTACTTATTAGTTTGGAAACTTGTTATGAGATTTACTTAGGGATCAAAGCAATCAAACAGGAAAATATAGGCAATATCTCATACAAATATAGGAAAATAATTTCAAGAGAAATTTCAGAAATTCAATAAATACTAACTTAATCTAACATTATTTTGTAATCTTGCAATGATTAAATGACTTTGTAAATAAAACACTCTAATTTAATTGATAAAATAAATTAACAGATATATTACTTGTATGAGAAAACATATCCCATATAGAGGTTATACACTTTAAAAATATGTTAAATTTTTGAAAATATATTTCATTAAAAGACATTTAATATTAAAATACATTTTTTGAAGTTTTTCGCCCCAATCAGTAGGGCATCATCAGGAAATTAACAGAATTTAGTTTCACAATATGCAGACAGTTAAGCTTGATATGAAGAAAGCAAAAAAAAAAAAATAGTTTAGGTCAAAAATTCTGGAGTCGGTCAGAGCTTTTTTGGGTTTAAAAGGAGGCAACATCTGAGATCTGTAACTATTGAGGAACTTGCTTGGAGAAGTCAGTAGATGGACACTGGAAAAGCTGGTCTGGTGGTAACAACTGTTGGAAAAAACTGTAGAATAGTCTAAAAAACTTGTAGGAAACTTGCAACATTTCGATTAGGAATCATATAGTCCACTGAAAAAATAATGTGTATAATAAGTGATAATATAATATAAATATATTTTAACAAATAGCTGCGCATTGTGAAACTAAATTTTGTTAATTTCCTGATGATGTCCTGCTGATCGGAACGAAAAACTTCGAAAAATGTATTTTAAAATAAATGTCTTTTAAATATATTTAAAAAATTTTTTTACATGTTTTTAAAGTGTATTTTTTATAAATTTTAGAATGATACATGTGGTTGTTAATAAATATCTCTATATCAGATATATTTTCTCAGACAAGTTATACTTTGACTTCAAGCTTCCTTGGTGTGCAGCTTCTACAGCGATCTGAAACTTTGGTGATATTTCATTTACTATATTTTTTAAGTCATATTTCGTAGTTTATATGCAAAAGTTTTCATGTCAATCTATAAGCTTGATTTTCAACTCTTTATTCACTGCTTTACAGTCTTGCAAACCACAACTGCTAAAATCTAGCCATGCCCCTCTTTACGAAATTAAAAAAATTAAGCTTTAAACTGGATAATTGGCTTCTATGTTTAAAGTTCCTTAAGGATTGTAAGAATTTGAACATTATTTTAAAATCTCTATAGATTAATCCTAAATCTTTTCCATCTAGTTGCAAAGATATTCTGCTTACTGCTGAAACTAAAATGCTAAGAAATGCCATTAAAAACTTCAGAAAATCTATTGTCTACCTTGAATCTCACACATACTACTGTTTCTTGGAACTTTCTAAAAAGACTGAGCCCGAATACCTTGACCCATTTTTGAAAAATCCATTTCAAAGTACTGATAATTTTGAACAAAAAAGTGACTCATAAATACAACATTAAAATAAATACACTTACATCATCACAAACTTCCGCTAGTAATAAAGTAAATAAATCTTGTAAGACCAAAAGAAAATTTTTGAATGTATCAAATTATATAAGTTTTCTTCAAATGAACTGAATGTTTTAAATAAAGAGTCAAATTTTGCCTTTAAACTTCATCTTAAAGCAGATACTGTTATAGGGTAGGGTGGGGTAAAATGGGTCACTTTTTAGCTATTTTCACATTTAATCTTCTGTAGCACTAATAAAATATTTTTTTTCAGTTCTTTAACAATTGTATCTTTACATTTGATTATTTCAGAACATTTTCATGTACTTATAATAATAATTTAAAAATTATAAACTGGTTAAACTTAACTGTGTATGTTTTGACCCATTTTACCCCACTGTGGGGTAAAATGAGTCAGAATGCAAAATAAAGCAAATAATGCCTGAAGAATATATTTATTATGAGATACACTAAAATAAGGAATACCCTTGTTACATATATAGCTAAAGAATGATAGTTTTACATTTTAAAGAAGTACTGCTCACGGTTATTGCAAAATGTTTCTTCTAAAACAGATACAATGTCAGTTTTTTCTATTATATCAATATCATCATTCTCAGGAAAAGCATAAAAGTATATAATGTTTTATAATTCTAATAAGAACATCTTAGATCTCAATAAGGTTTGAAAGAGTGTTTAAGGCAAAACAAGGATGTACTAGAGATACAAAAGACAGATTTGCTGAAAAGAATAAAATATTATACATATAACAAATGCTATGTAAAAAAAAAAAAAAAAAAAAATTAGGCTAAGTTGAGAACAAAATAAATCTAATAATCCTAGGCCTAGTGCATCTTTATTCAAAAACAAAATAAAAAGAACAAGAGGCGCATAGTAAGTCTAAAATTATTTAATTACAACCTGAATTTAAAGAAAATTACATTGTTTAAATGTAGAAACTGAAAACTAAATAAAAATACTAATAAATGACAAACATTGTTTAAATTTAATAAATTATTAAATATAACATTAAAATTAAAGAAAAGAAGCACCTTACATTGCCTAAATTTAACAAAATTTATTGCAGTTAATCTATATTTGAAAAGAATCAGCTAAGCCTAACTATGACCCATTTTACCCCACCCAAGAAAAATTTAAACAAAAAAGAATATATTTGACATTTTTCTTAACTGATTGGCTTGAGATGTTCTCTAGAGTTTCTTCTGTGAAAAAATGCTTCAAGCTTGCACTATTATTAATAAAAAAATATAGATTTTCTGAAGTTAGTTCAGCATGTTTTTTTTCACACTATCATCTTTAGAATGTAAACTGTTCTTCTTGTGTTGCATTTTCATAAACATAACTTTTTTAAAATTGGAAAATGTTATTAAAAACTTGAAAAACATTGTTACAAAAATTGGTTAAAAAAATTCTAGTCTTATTATATTTACTTAGCATTATTTATAAAGTGACCCATTTTACCCCACCCTACCCTACCAAAATTAGAAAATGTTATAAAACAAATTCATACTGAACATCAAGAACAATTTCATGTCTACGATGCCTTCGCTTTGAAAAAGCATCTTAACCTCAACAGTGGGTCTATGAATCATAACTTATCAACTTTAAAACAGATTAAAACTAATAAAAATTTTCCTCTCTTACTCACAGATAAATCTAAACAAATTTTAGCTTTAAATACTAACTATTACTCTAAAGCTCATGCAGCTATTAATGAATTAGCTTGCATTGCTGTTAATTACAGAAACTTTTACTAGCAAAATTCAAAAATTTATAAATTCTTTTACCCATTTAATCTCCCTTCATTGTATAAAAATTCCTTTATATCCAGCTGTACATTTTTTTTTTTTTTTCAAAATTAAAATCCATAATCCCAACTGCCCCTTACAACCCATTGTCTCAAAATGCAATAGCCCATCTTATTTTCTTGAAAAAATCCTTAAACCTCTAATTATTAATAACCCTCATATTGTTAAATTCAGTTTAGGAGTAAAAATTAAAATTCTTAATTCTACTTTCTTTAATTCTACTATTCAATTCTATTTAATTCTAAAATTCTTTAATTCTACTTTCACCCCCAAGGATAAATTTTATAGTTTAGATGTTATTTCACTTTTTTCTAATATTCCTTTAGATATTGTTCGCTCTATTATTCTTAAAGAATGTAACAATATTCCTACACTTGCTCCTTTTTCTAATTTTATCTCTGAAGCATTTGATCTTATCAACCATAATAATTATTTTCTTTTTAACTCTCCAAGTGCTGATCGTTTCACTCTCACAGCATTCCTTCCCCAACCAAAGACCAATTAGCACTGCTTACCAGGTAGAGAATTTCATATCGAGTAAGACTATTTGCAAAATTGATATCTCGATTTTATGAGTTGTTATAAGTTTTACAAATCGTGTCACTGTGAGATGATAGCACTCTAGCGGGGATCCGAATCGTCTTGCAGCGAGACAATAGCACTTCAAGGGTTAATGGTGTTATACATAAACAAACATTTGGTGCCCAATCGGTTCCCCCTTAGCCCTATTCTTGCTGATATTTTACTTATTGAACTTGAAGAATGATCTTTCTCCATATCAGTACTTAAACCAACAATTTATCTACATTATGTCGATGATATATTTATTGCTTGGTCATATTCAAAAAACTCTCTTCTTAATTTTATTGATATTTTTTTCCTCCTATAAAATTTACTTACGAATGTGAAACCAATTCAACATTGCCTTTCTTAGACCTTTCTATACATATGCATCATAGAAGAAATAATTCAGTTATTTGGTTTGATGTGTACTATAACAACTTTTTTGTCCCTCTTCCTATATCTGCCTCATCTCCATCTGCTCATCCAACTATTTTTAAAAATTCGTTTTTCAATGCTTACATATTCTGGGCTCTTAGTCAGTGGCGGATTTAAGGGGGGGGGGGGGGGCTAGGGGGCTGAAGCCCCCCCCCCCCAAAACACTGACATTCACAATTGAATATTGCAATTGTAAATTTTTTATTGGTCTAGAATAACACTTTGAAAAGTCTCAGCCCCCCCCAAAAGTCAAGTTCTGGATCCGCCACTGCTCTTAGTTGTACTTCATTTCAATTTAGAGAAAATAGACAATGAAATAAAATTATGCAAATCGATATTAACACTGGGTACAAAAAAATCTACTATAAATAAAATTATCAACAAAATAAAAAATAATCTCTTATCTCCTCCAATTAATAATACTTTTCATTAACCCCTAATATTAAATTCACTAACAGTCTTCTTTTTTAGCAATGAATTCAATAAATTTAAACATTATATCTTTCGTAAATTTAATATTCTAATTCCTTATAGCTTTCCTTTAATTATTAAACATTTAAGTTTAAATGAACGTGATCATACTTGACCCACTGGAGGTGTTTATAAAATTAAACAATATCTTTTTTCTATATCGGACAAACTAAAAGAACCCTTAATAAAAGAATTCAAGAACATATTTGCACTGTCAAAGAAGAAAAAAGTTCAGCAAGTTAACTTTGTTTAGAGCAACTCTGGTGCTACACCTCTTTGGGATCAAGAAATTATTGGAACTCCACAAAGTATAACAGAACTGATAATTTTTGAAGCTGTCAATATTATAAAATGTCGTAATACAATTAATTCTAAGGATTCAGCATTCCTACCAAAAATTTATCATTTTCTTATACAAACAGATATTTAATTTCTATTTATTTTTTCAGTGGACTATATGATTCCTAATCGAAATGTTGCAAGTTCCCTACAAGTATTTTGGACTATTCTATAGTTTTTTTCAACAATTGTTTACTGCCAGTCCAGCTTTTCCAGTTCCAATTCACTGACTTCTCCAAGCAAGTTCAGTTCTGGATCTCAAATGTTACCTCCTTTTAAACCCAAAAAAGCTCCAACTGTACTCCAGAATTTTCAACCTAAACTGTTTTTTTTTTTTTTTTTTTACTTTCTTCATATCAAGCTTAACTGTATTTGTCGCCTAATAATGCAATATATATACTTGAACGCATAGTTGCACATTGTGAAACTAAATTTTATTAATTTCCTGATGATGCCCTGCTGATCATGGCAAAAAGCTTCAAAATATAAATTTCTTTTAATTAAATATATATACAGTATAGGATCCATTATCCGGAAACCCGTTATCCAGAATGATCCGAAAACCAGAATGCAAAATGCCAACTACCAAAATTTTTAGTTATCGTAAAATTTAAGAATTAAAGTTATACAATAGCAGCGGTCAGAGTTATAGTTTTACAACCTACTTTCTTTAATACTACAGTGTTATTCTGAGAAAATATGGTGAGCACAATTTAGGTTAGAAAATGGATTTTTATTGTATTTTTTAATAGATAAACATTAATAACACATACTTCTTAAAGTGCCCAATAGCAGATGAATTTTATCCTTGAACTCAGGTCGCATGCATGAAGTCCCAATTGTTATAAAATTTTTATTAATTTCCATTATTTTTAGAATTCATTTCATAAAATATTTAGCATTATGTGCTAAAAATATTTGAAACATTTATGAACTATTAGTATCAGAGCAGAGACTCATAAGCAAAAAAATATCATAGAAATTTTTGCAAAATCCAAATGAAAGGATTTTACTCTCAGGTCCAAAATTAAATTTTATATATATTTATTTATTTTTCATTTATTATTACTATTAATATTTATAGTTTGAAATTCTAATTAAGAATGTTTTTTTTATTTTGTGGAAATAATTTATTAAATGAACAAATATATAGGTAAAGAGTTTACATATATATTATTCATGTTTATCACTGCTATTTATGAAATTACATTGTACCATTTTTATACATATAATAAAGTGTTCCGAATTACGGAAAAACCCCTTATCCGGAATATTCCAGGTCCCAAGCTTTCTGGATAACGGATCCTATACTGTATTTTTTTTTTTTTTTTTTTTTTTAATTTTACGTGTTTTTAAAGTGTATTTTTATAAATTTTAGATCTATTAATTATTGTTTTTTCACATATTTACAAATGAATGCAATTCCAAATTTATTATCTCTTGCTTGTTTAGCTCTCATACTGTCATATCAGTTTATATCACTTAATATCAATTTATATGATATTTAAAAAATAATGACATCTTTTACATCATAACATGTATATCATAATGCTTAAAAAGTCCAAAAAGAAAAAAAGAAAAAACATCTTAATTCGTCAATTTAACTACATATAATCGGTTGAATGCATTTTATAGCAATCACTGCCTATATAATGAATTGTACCCACTAAATAAAAAAAGTAAAAGAATAAACGAAAATATTAAAATGGTAATGGAATTATAAATTCTGTTAAAGTATGAAAAATATTTCTTGTTTTAAGATATTTATTAAGCCCTAAGTAACAAGATGTTTATATTAGGATATATATAAAAAATACAGTACACTCTCAAAAATCCACACAGCTTAAAATGAAGTGTTTTGCAGATTTTAGAATAATTTCTTTTATTTACATCTTAGAACCTCATCTGAGTAGCAAATATTTAAGGAACAATTTATATGTTATACATACAATGCTTAAATAAAGTGGTCCTAATAAAAGTACAAATAGTTCATGAAGTTTTAATTTAAAGAACAATTTTTATATATCATATAATAGTTGCAAATTATCTAAATATTTGAAAAGTCTGATCAGTAGTAGTTTAAGTAAGAATATTCATATACATTTATTTCCTTATAAACTGTAAAAAAGTTAGCAATTGTCGGTCAATCACATAAGTTTGTGCTATGAGAAAGTTTGAATATTTACCCTCGTGAGAGAAAATCTTTCATGAATACTGTCTTTCTCCTTCTTCCTCTAAATTTAATATAATTTATTTTTTTGATAATTATATATAATTACACTTATCATTTCCTCCTTTGTAACATGCTGAATGATTGATGATTCACCAGCACAAGTTAATAATTGATTGTCTCCTAATATAGCTGAATTTTTGCAATCCACTAATCAACAAATCAGTTGTAACAATGTTTGTTTACATTGTAAATGATATGCAGATTTCAGAGAATTGCATATTTTTGACAGTTGACTTTGTGTGTATATATATATATATATTAATTCCTTTATTTTATTGTTAAAAACCATGAATAAAAGTTTTCTGTATTATTCATTGTTACAGTTATGATGTTATATTTTTTGTTAAATTATCTTTTTAAAATCTTTTATGTCTTTCTTACCATAGATAAAATTTTATTTTTACAAATTGTTGTAGCTATGAAGTCAGAGTCTCAAATCAAACCAGAATTGACTGTAAAATTAAGCTTATTCTTATTATGAAAAATACTGCATTAAATAAAATATTGGTAATAAATAATTACATACATTATTAACATAGGAATATTTATATATTTAAAATTTAAGGAAAATGATTGATAGTGTGAAAGTATACACACATTAAAATACAAATAACTTATTTAAATGACAAAAGAGATTTTTTTTTTTTTCTTTTAAATCAAAATAACCAATAATCCTGGATATTCAAACACTATCATCAAATAATTTAAATACCAGAAAAACATTGAAAAACCTTTATTTACTTTTTGTATTTTTTAAAACGAATAGTGTAAATGAAATTAATTTATAATTACAGTTTTCATTATCTTGTTATTAAAATTATATTGTGTGCAATATTATGTACATATCGGAAATTATGCATGCAACATATTATTTTTAATCACATCAACAAAGTAACAGTCGAAAAGAAAAATCTGTTATTTTTGCTATGAATATTACTTAGGAAACATATGAGAATCTAAACAGGATGTGTAGCAGGAAAAGCAGAAAACAAGTTAGTAGAAATTGAAATGAAATAGTAGAATATAGGAAATACAGAGAAAAAAATGTGAAATATATGAAAAATTTGAAGAAATATAAAATATACGAAAATATGATGTTTTTCATGATTTTTAAATACATATATATGAAAAATAGGAACACTTTGGGCCTTGTTTAGTCATTGCATAATGTATTTATTTCAAATTCCACTTTCAAATACAGTAAATTTACAGCTGATAAATTAATATTTATTCCCCAAAAATTTATTTTTTTTATTTCATTTTTAAGCTATAATAATGAGTGAAAAATATACTTTATTTATTCATTTACTTCTTTGTACTTTTTAGCTTTGAAATAATAATAAATAATTAAGAAATATATTGTTAAGGAATAATTCTGTTTAAAAATAATAATACAGGGTTCATACTCATATTTGGGAAAAGAATTCCCTTAGTTCCCAGACAATTTTCAAGATAATATTAGCAACATATTACAAGAAATGCTCCTCTAGACAGGACAAAATACACAGTATGCCATACACAGTAATACACCATACTTCCGCAGTATGGTGTCATATTACTGTCGACTATGATAGACATTCAGGTAGAAATCATTGTTTACATGTGTATTGTCACAATAGTTAATCAATTGAATTTTGATATGAAGCTAATTAAGAAAAATATAACTTGAGATAATGAAAATACAGTGGAACCTGTAAAAGTGACCACCTTGGTAAAGTGACCACCTGACTAAAGTGACCATTTTCTTGACTAAAGCGACCATTTTCCAATTTTAAAGACCCTTTATAAAGTGACCACCTGCATATAGTGACCATTTTAGCCGGTCCCTAGGGTGGTCACTTTAGACAGGTTCCACTGTATTTGCTTTCCCAGGTTTTATAACCGATTTTCCCTGACTTTTTTTAACAAATTCCCAATTCCTTGATGAGTATGAACCCTGTTATAATCCCCATAGAATAACATGAGATTTGGCAGCTGGAGGTGATAGATATTGAATGCCCTTAAATGAATTACTTTAGTAATTCGAACATGTAATAAACAGAGTGGGTCAAAAATCCCCTACATATTTTAAACGTTTCAAAAAATTGACATCCGAGAATGTGGTTCATACTGCACTGCTTCATGCAATGAAAAGATCTGTTTAAGAAAATAAAAAAGAGTGACCAACGAATGTTATGTGAGAAATGCCTAGCTGGTAATCAGCCAGGGTAGCTCGATGGTTTGAGCATCCGCGCATAAAGCGGAAGGCCCGGGTTCGATTCCCGGCTCTGGTATTTTTCACATAGTTGGTATAAAATATCAGCCTTTCCACTCCAAAATATTCTGAAATAAAAAAGAGTAGTTTCCAAGTTTACTCAAAGTTGGTACTGTACCTCATATCAGCAGGATAAACCCTCAAAATGCATGGTAAGCAATTAAAAAGAAGTTATTTTCTGGAGAAGTAAAAGAAAAAATAAAGAAAAAATAAATTCTATAGCAGTCTAAAACTATTCATATGATGAGAAACTGAAAAAAGTCTACCTATGCCAACTAGATTACAATTTCAATAATAAAAGAGATTACAATTATTCATCAAAAAAAGAGTAAATTACATTTTAAATAATCAAAATACCTTATAAACATTCCTTTGTTGTGAGCATATATATTTTAAACCATGTCTGGTTTATCCTCAGTGCTCGAATGACTAGTAGTTTCCTGCTTCTGTTTTTCTCCTTCACTGTTTTTGCTGCGCCGAACTTCTTCACTTCGCTTCAGATTTTGCCAATCAGGTGGGATGGTGCTGTGCTCTCTATCATTGACAGCATCATTAGTTGTTAGGATCTCAAGGGCTTGGCATTTTAACTCAAACTGTTCACCTGATTGAAAATCTGAAGTGAAGTTCGGCGGAGCAAAAACAGTGAAAAACAGAAGCAGGCAACTACTAGCCATTCGAGCACAAAGGATGAACCAGACATGGTTTGAAATATATATGCTCACAACAAAGGAATGTTTATAAGGTATTTTGATTATTTAAAATGTAATTTACTCTTTTTTTGATGAATAATTGTAATCTCTTTTATTATTGAAATTGTAAACTAGTTTGCATAGGTAGACTTCTTTCAGTTTCTCATCATATGTATGTTCTCATAAATTTCTAGAGCAAGACATATTATATTCATGTTAAGGGAAATGATCAAACGCTTGACACAGTGATAGAATGAAATCCCCACCTAATAGGATACCATTCAGTTCGATATTTTTTTTATCTTATTCTAATCTATTAATCTATTTCACTGGGGTCAATTTTGTAGTTCAGTTTTCATGCTCTACTATTTCCAATGCAACAATTCCCAAAATGTATATTTATATAGAAAATTGCTCAATTTTGCTATGTTGACAAAATATTAAATTTCGAATAACTTACAAAATTTTCCTATTAGAATATTTATAGTTAACACTCTGTTGCTGTCCTCATATCTATGAGATACACACAGATTTTTTTTTCTAATTTTTTTCAAGTTTTTACTTGCCATTTTGTAGCAAGCAATAAAAAGGTAATTAAAAATAGTTTAAGAAGTTTTATTTTTAGTTATTTATCACCTTTGTCAAAAATACTAATTTAAAAAATGGACATATTGTTGCATACTTGGGGGTTCGTGAGTTGTCCGAGAATGAAAGGCCAAACGTACAAAAATTCAGTAATTTATTCACAGAAAGTTCCAGAAAAATACAGGTCTATAAACCAAGTATCAGCTTCAATTCGACCAGTAAACACAGCTTAAACAACAGCTGTCAATAGCAAATCCACAGTACAAACTGTATATCAATAACACTTAAAGCAAGTCTCTTTCGAAGAGGCTCAATGCAAGCTGACCGACTCTGATCACAGACTAAACTGAACTGACTCTGACTGCCTTGGCGAGGAACCGCTCCTTTATATACTGTTCCATGGAACCCAGATTTTTCGAGAAAACTCTAGAAAGTGGTCAACCAATCAACTTACAGCTTCCATATTTGGTATATCCCATATAAGGATTTTCTCGCCAAGGTCGCCAAAAAAATCGCCAAGGTGGGAAAAAGTCGCCAAATTTGGCACCAAATCCATTACCTGCATTACTGGGGCTTTTTAATGCGCTTTTAAGGGAAAATAAGGCTATTTCAACGCTAAAGCGACTAGAAATGCACAAAATTAGCACTTTATCAACTTACTAAGCCTCTTTGAAAGAATTTATACAGAAATAAACACAATTATTTACAATTTTGTAACACCTTTGTCAAAAATACTAATTTAAAAAATGGACATATTATAGAATTTATATCATGTATCTCACAGATACAATGACGTAAGTTTTTGAGGACAGCAATGGTGTGTTAATGATGCTCGAACAAGTATCATAAATGTTATTTTGAAGTTGTCTGATATATTTAAATTCCTCAAAAAGGAACGTGTATGCTCAATTTTAGCCTATTCTGCCATGTTAAGTAAATCATAATTCCAATAACTTACGAAATTTTTAAATTAAAAAATTCATAGTCAGGGATGTTCATTCCAGTACCCTAAATGATATTTTAAAAGTGTTCTGACATATTTACGATGAAAATATCCCTCAGAATGGACGTAATTTTGCCCTATTAAATAAATTGCAAATTTCAAATGACTTATGAAATTTTTAAATTGGAAAATTCATAGTCAAGGGTGTGTATGCCAGTATCTTATATAATATTTTAAAAGTAGTCTGACAACTTTACGATTAAAATATCTCTCAAAACAGATGTTTATGCAAAATTTTGCCATATTCTGACATGTTAAGAAATTCGTAAATTTGAATAATTTGCGAAATTTTCAAAAGAGCATGTTTATAGTTAATGATGCTCATCCTGACATGAAAATTGATATTTAAAAGCTATTCTTACATCTTTACGATAAAAATATTTCTTTTCATGCATGTGAAATTTTGCCTTATTCCCATGTTAAGAAAATCGTAAATTTTGAATAACTTCTGAAGTTTTTTAATTTAGAAAATTATTCATCAACCATGAAAGCTGTTCATTTCAGAAAATATTTGGAGTGGAAGGCTGATTTTTTATACCAACTATGTGAAAAATTCCAGAGCCGGGAATCGAACCCGGGCCTTCCACTTTACGTGCGGATGCTCAAACCATTGAGCTACCCTGGCTGATTACCAGCTAGGCATTTCACACATAACATTCGTTGGCAAAGTCACCGAGTCTGTAAACACAGCTATATCAAGTGACATTAATATTCATGGCACAACTCCAATAGACCACGAAATTTTTAAATTTTTAATTTCTAAATTAAATTAAAATTCCGTGGTCTATTGGAGTTGTGCGGTGAATATTAATGTCACTTGATATAGCTGTGTTTACAGACTCGGTGACTTTGCCAACGAATGTTATGTGAGAAATGCCTAGCTGGTAATCAGCCAGGGTAGCTCAATGGTTTGAGCATCCGCACGTAAAGCGGAAGGCCCGGGTTCGATTCCCGGCTCTGGTATTTTTCACATAGTTGGTATAAAAAATCAGCCTTCCACTCTAAATATTTTCTGAAATGAACTTCTGAAGTTTTTTTTAATTAGAATGTTGCAAATAAATAGGGTTCTTGCCAGCATCACAAATAATATTTAAAAACTGATCTGACCTCTGCGATCATTTATTCGTGAGATATCATGTACACAGACTAACATATTAACAAACTAAACACACACCATACAGATGGACACCATACCTATTTTGATATTTTCGGATTCCTCACACCTGAAAATGCATAAAAAAGTAAAAAAACTAAGGTCGAAAATTTTCACGATTACCTAAGTTCCCCATACCTATACTACGATTGGGAATTAAAAATTAAATTTCCAAAACTAAAATTACAATTAAAATAAGATTTCATTTTAGAAAATGAATATTCACTTATAAAAGTAAATTCACTCCTCTTCACAGAAGTCTTTTATAAGTTAGAAACTAAATGTTAACAGTAGAGTTAAGATATATATATATATATATATACAAATTATGTTTCACCTCAGCTATTAACATTGGGGGTACCACAATACACTAAACAAAATTAAAAATCACCCAAGAATTAATTTTTTCAAAAATTTAGCAATTTACAACAGTGAGTTTCCAAGTATGATTTATTTTCAGAAAAATTTGTCAAATTTCCCTGACTTAATATGAAATTCCCTGACTTTTCCAGAATCACTTAAATTTCATGACTTTCTCTGACTAGTAGCTACTTTAATAGAAATGATATCATGTTCGCTTCATAGTTTTTCAGAAGAAGATATATCCATTTTTATGAGGAAAATTTTTGTGAAAGTCCCATTTTTTATTTGAAAAATTTTCTGAAGGGTATAGGTACGGGTCATTCTCCTGAAAGGGTACATTTTATGTCTTTTTGACAATACATCTCTATGTTTATATATATCTGAAATATTTTACATTTATATTTACTGTAATAATGGACTAAATAAGATCAATGTATTTTTGTATATAAATATAAATAAAATTTGTGATTTTTTTGTATCAGAGTATGTCAAACCTCACCTCCGTGATCTGTCCCTACCTCTATGTAGTCATACATTTATTTTCTTATTCGTTTATATTAACAAAAATTATTTATATACTTTTTAATCCTGAATTTTAAATGATGCAAATTAAGCATTCTAAGCATTCTTTTTTAAAAAATTTGAAATAAACAGTTAATACAGCAAGAGAAAGTTTTGTCTCAAGAACTTTTTTCACCTCCATGAGTATTTAAGAAAGCTGCTATAAACTGTCACTAGGTGCAGTGATGTTATCAGCACATGGTGTCCTGAGAAGCCACTATTAGCTATTTTGTTTTTGTTAGCAAAGCAAGTTGCAACAAGATTGTTAGTATTAGTTGTGATTGAAGTTTAATGTGAAATCCATGAATGGTTATACATAAACCTAACCTCCGTGAGACTCTAAATCAGATAAGATTATTATTCAAATAATAATTTTAATATTATCAGAAGTTTAGTTGTAGTAAACATTTATTAATATTAAATTTGAAGTTTTATGATTCTATATGTTTGGAGTAAAATGTTGTGTAAAATAATATTTCTCATCTCCGTGAACATCACCTCCGTGAATGATTTCTGAGCTTATTGTTCAAGGAGGTGAAAACTAAGTTTATTATTTATGGTTTTATTGTGGAGAAAGCATAGTTTTTGATTTAAAGTAAATGTCTCATTCAATATTTTTATAATATTTATCATCATGTATTAAAAATATATTAATTACATATGTTAAATTATAGTAAAATTAACACAATTTTAAAATATTATTAGGAATTTACTGAATGATAATATAGGTAATAATACTTTTATTTTAAATGTATGATGTTAATGAGTTCATACTAGAAATACTTTCTTTAACCGAAGTATATATTTTCTGTGAAATATATCACCTTTGTGAATTCTATCTCACCTCCGTTAACCTAAATTTTTTTAAGTTCTTAAATTAAATACAAAATATTTTTTTCAAGTGTTACCATAAATAAATCTGAACTACTCTAGGTAAGTTGAATGTAATTATATAAAAAACTTAAGAAAAAGAATTAATTAATTTCTGTGATTTTTACAATTTGAAAATGTACTGTTCTGGGAGAATGACCCAGTACACAATTTTACTTCTGGGCAGACCTGTGACTTCATTAACTCTTAAAAATCATTGTGATCTTAAATCAATGATTTTAAATACTAACATTAATTTTTTATTGAGTAATTTCTATTATTTCACTAAAAAAAAAAAAAAAATAATAATAATAATTCTTATTTTGAATTTTTCTTGCTGATAAATACATATTTATTTATTTATTAGAGTGCCTCTTAAATGAGGGGAAATATTTAAATCTGATAACGCATATATTTTTACATATACACACACTCTGAACTTTACATTTACATATACATATATAAATCTATACTTTTTTTTTTTTTAAATGTGATACGTATTTCCGTCAATTCGGTACATGTAAACCCTTTGCACTAGAGACCTTTTATGTTCCAACTGACCAGTAGCATGAGATGATTTTCCGCATATTTGCTGAATTACTTACCATTATCATAAAATGATTTTCCACACAATTTAATGTTTAAAACTTTTCATTGCATCATTTTATTTAACTTTATACTTCTAAGAAGGACATTTGTTAAATATATCAAACATTAAAGTATCAAATTAAGGGATGATCGAGAGTCACCTCTCGAGTGCAAAGGGTTAACATTATCCCGGAGAGCTGATATTTTGCTAAAAGTATTTAGAGTCAAATAGAAAAAAATTAGAGGGTGTGCGTATCATATTTCCAAAAATAAAAACAAAATTTCCCCCTGGTTTAAGGGACACCCTAATATATATATATAAATATATGTCACAAGTCTTGCCGCCTGCCTCCTTCCTTCCTTTCTTAAATTAATTTATCATAAATTTCGATTTAGTTTATGTTTTTCTGTTAAGATTTTGTTGAGTTAGTTTATCATTTTGTTTGTTATGCAGGCTGTTAATTAATAAATTTGGTTTCTTTAAATATGTGTATTTCATCCCCTGATGAATTTTTTCCCCCTTTTCTCAGCTTCACCTACATAAAGAAATTTTTCATTCTTATTGGTCTTTGTGGTTTCAGTGATCCTGTACCTGTTGCTTGGCTTCTACTACGCTTAATAAATCATTATTGTATATATATATATTTATATTATATATAGTCAACTCCCTCAAATCAGCAAAATTTTTGTACAGAGATTGTGCAGATTAGAGGTCATTAAATTTTTTTACATTTTTCTTTTGCAGATACAATGTCAGTTATTATTACTTATTCATAAATAGCCATCAAAATGGAAAGACAATTTCTAATAAATTTTAGAATAAAATATTTCTTCAGTATTAATAAAACTAATTAATCATAATCATATTTTATGGTAAATAATTTAACCATATTCAAATAATGCGTACCAATAAAATGTAAACATACATATTTAAAAGATACAAAAAATATTTTTTAAAGTACAGAAATAGTATTCACCACTGATTATTTTTAATTTAGTTAACAGGGTTGCTACACAAATCAGGAGAAAAAATTCTCTGAGTTTTCCCTGTCCCTTTCAGAAGTAAAATAGATGACACGCAATCATGCAGCATTAGAATCTATCATATTTACAAGTCAGTTGAACATATTTAAGGCTTATTAATTTCATTAACTTACTATAGTTGGGGGGGGGGGGGACCATAATTGACTCATTATAAAGCACTAAAATTTTTAAAAATATTTGATTATGAAAAATTTTTCCAATGTTTTTCCAAGAAATTTCAAAATTCACTGAATTTTCCCTGTTTTTGCAATAAATTTTGAAAATTACCTGAGTTTTCCAGGTACCGTAGCAACCCTAAGTTAAATATTGATGTAATAGTGATTTGTTTTAAATTTTTATGTACTTTCCTGACGTTCTTCGGCTTGACTTAGCACTAGTCTGTATGAATTGCAGGATAATAAATACAAAAATGTTACTTTTTTTCCCCCTCCCCAACTGTGTTTCAAAGCAAGGATCTAAGAATTCGATTTAAAAATAGTAAAAATGCTGCAAACTTTTTTTTTAAATATGAGGTGTAAATTTCTTTGTTTACATTAAAAAATCAATTGCGGACTAGAAGGATTTGTGGATTATAGATCTGCGGATTACAGAGAGTTGACTATATAAACCTTTAGTTTAATAAAAATTCAAAACAGAGTATATTTTTCCAAAAGCATACAATTTTCAGTAAAATGCTTCATAAATTTTAGGATTTAAAAATTCCTTCTTTAATTTACTTTATTGAATTATGTTTTCTTTTTCAAAAGTTAAAATAAATTTAACATTACATTTCAGTTAATAGAATAAAACTTCGTGATTTATGCCTAGTTAAAATCACATTTATTTTGACTAAACTCAAATTCATATTTATGTTTCAAAATAAATGCCTACAGCAAATATAATAATAATAATAAAAACTTTTATTTAATAATAATAAAATAATTAAAGTTTTGTTTCATTTCACAATGCTTATTTTTATTTATTTATTTATTTTTTTTTTTTCCACACTAAAGATTACAATTTTTGTGGTAATTCTTTTTTTTGTATAAAAAAAAATCAACAATTTACATAAAAAAAAGAGCAATTATTTTAGAAAACATAAGACACAAGATGATATGTTTGATGTCATGATATGTATACAATTAATGGAAATATACATAAAAAAGCACTCAATATGTATATATATTCATATACAAAAGCCAAATTTTATTTAAATTTTGCGCCTCATTTCTTGCATTCTGCTTGACATAAATTTGACAGCTTTGACAGTCAGCTCATTGGCTTCAGTAGGGTATTGCTTCAAGAAAGATTGCCACTCTACACATTCGATAATGTCTTCTACTTCTCGACAGAACAAATCTGTGGCAACCTTAAGAAGTTCTTTTTCTTCATGCTTGAGAGCAAAGATAATGAAATCATAAAAATTGTAAACACATATCTCTGTCTTCATAAAACTTATACACACTTCTTTCAGCTGATCTTCCTGGTATTTGTCTGCCAATTCATATAAAGGAAAAACATTATCATCAGCCAAATAATCCACTCTTCCTGTATAGATGAAGTAGACAAAAGAACGGTAGTCATCGGGTTCACAGTCATCGATGTATATGGTGCCTGTAGACTTTTCTTGCATCTCTGTATTTAACATACACTTGAAATAAGGGTTTCGGCCAGCTAGGATGAGCCTATGCAGGTGGAATTCTTGATCTTTTACTTTGATTGTCAGATCACTGTGCTCTTGTGTATCGAATATGTTTCCTAAGTCTTCCACCAATTTCTTGTTAGCTAAAATATAAATTAAAAAAATTCTTAAATTCCAAATCAACTTAAGGAGACTAGGCACTGCTGAAGGTTTTATATAAAAGCTTATATTTCTAATTAATATCTGTCAATTGAACTGTGTTAGGTTTGTTCAATAAAAGGTAACAATTCAGGTAACAATTCTAATTATTTTTAATATATTTTTTACAGATTTGAAATCTTTAAATTGTGTTTTTTCGCTTTGCATTTTTTCATGAATTCATGATCTTCAAAATGCTTAAACTTCTACAGATAATTAAGAAAAGACCTTTTTTTTTTTTTAATGTATATAATCTACTCAGGGTTGCCACAAAAGAAATATAACAAAAATAGTTGCTTTAGTAGCCTAGAAACACTAAAATAGTTGCCTAAATAGTAGCCTAGTGATCAAGCTAACTCAATACTAGCTTAAATATCACATGCTATAATGATCATTAAAGAATAAAAACCATACACATTTTCTTACTATTCAATATAAATATACCAATAAAAAAAAAAAAAAAAAAAAAAAAAAAAAAAAAAATTAGGCAATGAGTCATTGTGGAAACAAATTTTCTCATAGAATAACATGGGATTTGGTTGTTGAAAAGATTAAGTATTGTCAGCTCTTAAGAGCTTATGTTTTTTTTTTTTTTTTTTTTCCCTGTATTCTTCCTTTTCCGATTTACTAAAAGAGCTTTCTATTATATTTTTATTTTTTCTTACATGAAATCAGGGTGAAGAAGGACATTGCAGGTCACAGGAGTGTACTAGTAATCATTTGCAATAAGCAAAATGGCCAGCTTAATAGCTACATATGTCATGTCTGGTGCTCTTTCTACATTCTCATTGGATGTTCTACCTGTTTCAAGGTCAGCATTAGGGATATACCATACTTTAAGGTGGTAAAAAAAATAAAGTAATAAAGAGTGAAAAGATTAAGATATGGGGTTGTTTATAAAATGCATAGAAAATATTTCTTTCTGAAAGTTTTTCCTGATATTTCAGTAAGAATTTCGCAAAAGGTAAAAAATAGTCTCCCAATAGTTGCCTTTTTGTGAAAATAGTTGCCTTTTAGTAGCCTGTGGCAACCCTGTCTACTTCAAAGAATTAGGGATGCTTTTTAAATATATTAATTATTTTTTCTGAAAAAAAAAGTAAAAAAAAAAAATCAACTTTTGAAGAAATTACCTTACATTTTTAATCCTTTTTATTTAGTAGCATGATAAATGTATTTCGACATACATTTGTAACCATCTTCAGAAACATGCTGAATACTGACCTTTGTCTTGCTTGCTATCAGTTGATTGTCTATTGTTTCTCTCTCTCATTTTTTTTTCACTTCACTTCATTCATTATCAGTTGCCATTCTGACAATCAACCAACAGAAAGCCAGAGATCAATGGGCAGCATGTTTCTGAAGATGGTTACAAATGTATGCCGAAATACATTTATCAGGTTGCTAAATGAAAAGCATTAAAATATAAGGTGTTTTTTTTTTTTTTTTTTTCAAAAGTTGATTAAATGTGATCCTTTACCTTTAATTTTTTTTTTAAGTGCATTCAATTAAACATTAAAAAAAAAAAAAGTATTTTCTTAACAGGGTTGCTACACAAATCAGGAGAAAAAATTCCCTGAGTTTTCCCTGTCTCTTTTAGAAGTAAAATAGGTGACATGCAATCATACAACATTAGAATCTAACATGTTTACAAGTCAATTGAACATATTTACGGTTTATTAATTTTATTAATTAACTTACTATAGTTGGAGAAAAAACCCATAATCGGTTCATTATAAAGCACTAAAAATGTTTGACTATGAAAAATTTTTCCAATGTTTTTCCAAAAAATATCAAAATTCCCTGAATTTTCCCTGATTTTGAAATAAATTTTGAAATTCCCTGAGTTTTCCCTGTTTTTTAATAAATTTTCAAATTCCTTGAGTTTTCCAGGTACCGTAGCAACCCTGTTAAATATCTCTGTAGATGTTTAAGCATTTTGAAGATCACAAATTCAAGAAAAAATGCAAAGTAAAAAAAAACACAATTTAAAGACTTCAAATCTGTAAAAATTAAATTAAAAATTATTAGAATTGTTGTCTGAATATATATTTTATCAATCAAAATCTAATACAGTTCAATTTATGAGTATTAAATGGAAATATAAGCTTTTATATTAAACCTTTAATAGTGCTAAGTCGTCAAATGTGCCAAGTCCCCTTAAATTAAATAAATTGATGAATAATTTTTTGTATTGTCTTTAATGCAGAGATGGAACACGGGCGCAGAATTCATACCACTATCAATGTAAGAAAATTTTCTACTTCTTAAATCAACGATATTATAGGTAGAGAAATTTCTTAAACGGATTCCGGTATGAATTCTGTGCCCGTGTTCCATCCCTGTTAATGCAAAAATTTCGAATAAATAAATAAATAAATAATAATAATAATACTCATCAAATATGAAAAAGTGCAAAACTATTATTTTATTCTACATTATCATTATTGTTAATTATTATTTTTGTCCCAAACAGAATTTAATTAAGGACGAGAACCTTTTTCAAAAATGTGTAATAAATATATTTATAAAAAATGTATTATATAATTGCCCATCTATTTATTGATTATTATTTTCTTTTGTGGTATATTTAAATTCAGCATATTTTTTATTTGAAATTTAATAAAAGAAATAAAAAAGAATAAAAAGAAATAGAAATAATTTTTTTTAAAAATAAAAATAAATAAAAAAATTTAATAAAAGAAATTTGCCAAATTTATATTATCAAAAAATAAATAAATAATGATACATTTATTTTTTGATAATATAAATTTGGCAAATTAATTTTTTTTATTATTGTTTGATTCACAGTGGTCTACAACAAAATGGGGATAACAGTTTCTGGCTATTAACCCGTTAGTAGTCGCATATTGGTCTATTCACCGCTCATCGCTTATAAATTCCTCTTACCAATCACCCCTTAAAAATAAAGTGGGAAAAGTCTGTGTATCTGACCTTGGATGGATTTCCTCTAACATAGTATGTTTTCAAGTCATTCCTGCAATTTTTTGAGTACACTGTTAAAAAAATGCAGAAAAAATACAGAAATTCTCTGTAATTTCAGAAAAAAAGTCGTAAAATACGTTTTGTCTACGTAATTTTTCCGTCATTTACGACTTTTTTTCTGAAATTACAGAGAATATCTGTATTTTTTCTGCATTTTTTTAACAGTGTAGTTAAAAACATTTTACTTCTCAAATCGGTCTGTTTGACCGCAACGCGACCAGTAACATTGATTCATTTTTCTCCCTACTTCCAGTTTTTCAAACAGGTTAGAGTTTTGCGGGAAAAGCTTCGCGTGAATTAAAGGCACTTCATCTTTCTCTACTGGCTATCTTTGGGCTTTCCCACAACACTAAACAGCGGCGGAAAAAAGACCGACACGTGACTACTAGCGTTATAAAAAAATTACGCAATTACTCTCGGGTTAACAAAATTATCCTCTTGACCTTATGGAAAAAAATTTATCCTGGTATTTTGGGGGAAAATATGTACAATAAGGCCCATTTTATTTTAAACTAGCAGGCTTTGCCCGCTTCGCTGGTCACTAAATTTAAAGGAAACTCTTTTCTATATAGCTTTATAAAAATAAAATAAAATACTAAAATTGCTCAAAAGCTCGCTTCGGATCCCTGCTGCCTTCGGTAGCGATTTGGTCATCCGCTAAAACTCGGGCGCTTGTCCCTATTACCTGAGACAATGGTTTACCAATACGCTTCCATTAAGTCCTTATTAGATAACAGTTTCGAAATAGATAGTATCGAAAAAAAATGAAGTATCCCCTTCATATTTGAATCCCAGTTACATATGAACAACACTATACGTGGTGCACATAATATTTGCTTTTACGTTATTTCCTATGTTTATTTTGTTTATCCCCGATCAACCATAAAAATGATAACAATTTCACGCTAAATATTATAATATGCTATGACCGGCTACGTGTGTTGCATGAGACAATTAATTTTTTGTGGTTATATATAATTCATGGTGTGTAAGCATGATCATAGTACCGCCTTAATATAGTTCTCTTTGGCAACTTTTGAATTTTTGTCACCATTTTAGATTTAATCCCTTGTAAAAATAAGACTTAATACCTTGTAACAATATGCTAAGAGTGCTATTTCTGCCATATTTTAGACAACTAAACTTTTAATGGTTATATATATTTCCCATTAAACATATTTTTATTTTCATTTATTTATTTAAATATTGATGAAATTTGAATTTCAATTTGGTCTAGTGTTGTACAGGCTGTATACTATATGTTTGTGTTTGTGAAAGAAAATTTAAAAAAAATTCAAAACTGCAATTTTTAATCCCACTTTAAAAAAAACATGTGACTTAATTAGTAGCACATTTAAAAAAAAATTCCAAACGGTTTCCATACAATCTCCTTCTCTTGCCACCTAAAATACATACATTAGTTAATTTAAAAAAATCAAATTGTCCGATCGATAAGCTGTTTAATCCGTTGGATTCACAAAAATTGCATCTTTCATTTGGTATCTTATTTGTAACGATACGACTGATATTTCTAATTTTTTTTAATTTACTTTCCTCATTTTAAATAAATGTAATTTTTATTGTTCACGTTTTTTTTTTTTTTTTTTTTTTTTTTTTCTGTCGAAAAAATAATGATAATTTTTTTGGCAACAATTAAATTAAGGAATAAAATGAAATATTTTAAATAAATGTAATTTTTATTCTTCAGGTTTTTTTTTTTTGTTTGTTTGTTTCTGTCCAAAAAATAATGATAATTTTTTTTGGCAACAATTAAATTAAGGATTAAAATTAAATGGCCAATTTATCAGTAATTAAAAGGTTTTTATTTTAACATTTTAATTAATTAAAAGAAAACTAAAACAAAATTCGAAAATCGGGCTTCGAGGTGCATCAGGAGAGGTCATTACGAACCACCATGCAAATTTTTGTAGCTCAGCCATCAGCCGTTTTCTTAAAAAGCTCTGGAAACCATACACAATGACACACACACAAACATCTTATTTTATTATATGTATAGATAGCAGGATAAAGATTGCGTTTAAAGATATGTATCAACATTTTAAAAAACTTTTTCAGATGATATACAGTTTTATTGGAAATGGAAAGACCAAATTTGATTTAAAGGAGAATGAAATCTGTTTGGCAAAGATTTAAACATGGGACTTACGTCTAAATGCAGCAGTTTTTTTTTTTTTTTTTTTTAATAAATTGAATTAAAAGTTCATTTACATAAGAATAATTTAGAAATTTCAATCAAGAAAAGGGGCAACAGAATAAAAAAATTTTAATTTTTTTGAAAAAAAAAAAAAAAAAAAAAAAAAAAAAAAGATTATATATTTCCCATTAAACATATTTTTATTTTCATTTATTTATTTAAATATTGATGAAATTTGAACTTCAATTTGGTCTAGTGTTGTACAGGCTGTATACTATATGTTTGTGTTTGTGAAAGAAAATTTAAAAAAAATTCAAAACTGCAATTTTTAATCCCACTTTAAAAAAGACATGTGACTTAATTAGTAGCACATTTAAAAAAAAATTCCAAACGGTTTCCATACAATCTCCTTCTCTTGCCACCTAAAATACATACATTAGTTAATTTAAAAAAATCAAATTGTCCGATCGATAAGCTGTTTAATCCGTTGGATTCACAAAAATTGCATCTTTCATTTGGTATCTTATTTGTAACGATACGACTGATATTTCTAATTTTTTTTTAATTTACTTTCCTCATTTTAAATAAATGTAATTTTTATTGTTCACGTTTTTTTTTTTCTGTCGAAAAAATAATGATAATTTTTTTGGCAACAATTAAATTAAGGAATAAAATGAAATATTTTAAATAAATGTAATTTTTATTCTTCAGGTTTTTTTTTTTTTTTTTGTTTGTTTCTGTCCAAAAAATAATGATAATTTTTTTTGGCAACAATTAAATTAAGGATTAAAATTAAATGGCCAATTTATCAGTAATTAAAAGGTTTTTATTTTAACATTTTAATTAATTAAAAGAAAACTAAAACAAAATTCGAAAATCGGGCTTCGAGGTGCATCAGGAGAGGTCATTACGAACCACCATGCAAATTTTTGTAGCTCAGCCATCAGCCGTTTTCTTAAAAAGCTCTGGAAACCATACACAATGACACACACACAAACATCTTATTTTATTATATGTATAGATAGCAGGATAAAGATTGCGTTTAAAGATATGTATCAACATTTTAAAAAACTTTTTCAGATGATATACAGTTTTATTGGAAATGGAAAGACCAAATTTGATTTAAAGGAGAATGAAATCTGTTTGGCAAAAGATTTAAACATGGGACTTACGTCTAAATGCAGCAGTTTTTTTTTTTTTTTTTTTTTTTTTTTAATAAATTGAATTAAAAGTTCATTTACATAAGAATAATTTAGAAATTTCAATCAAGAAAAGGGGCAACAGAATAAAAAAATTTTAATTTTTTGAAAAAAAAAAAAAAAAAAAGATTAAACCATGGTTAAAATCAATTGATTTTGATTTAAACCAATATGATAGTGTTTTTTTTTTTTTTTTTTCACTAAACAAATGTAAAAGCTGATGACATTCAAACTGTGAGTTGAGGGGGGTGGGTGAAGTACTAGATTTGTAGGAAAACTTATATTTTTGTCTTCACCTCTGATCTTCCAGTCAATTTTGAACCGAATTACTCATACGATACTATTACTGAGATTGTAGTATTATAATATTATGTTATTAATGAAAAATATGTAAAATGGAAAAAAAAAAAAAAAAATGTTTCTTTAAATATTTCATTTAATATGATGGGGAAAGGATTTATGTAATAGCAAAAAAAAAAAAAAATATTTTTTTTCTTTTTTTCACTCTTTCCTGTGTTCCAAAAGATAAAATTATGAAACTTAATAACATTACATTTAGACTAATTAAATGCTAAAATTTGAGAAAGTAATTCAATTGCAAACAATATAAAGAAATAATTTTTGATTTTGTTTCTGTGGTCAGGGTTGTCATATGAATTTTCATAATTTTATAAAATGTGTCTAATTAACAAGTTACTTGAATTCTTCACAAGTACATAAATAACAACAATAATGAATTGTAGAATAATAATAATAATGATGAATGATAGATAAAATAAAGGAAATACCTTTTACTCTCACAAGTGGACATTCATGGTCGAACCACTTTCTTAATTCAACGACGTCAAAGCAAGTTGGACATCTGATAAGTCTAGCTAAGCACACTTCCTTATGAGATGAAAGACAGTCAGCTTGAACAAAATTCTTACAATAAGAACACTTGTTTACCAAGTAGCGACCTGAAATAAACAAAATGTGACTGAAAATTTAAGGATAAGATAAGTATAAGCAGTTAAAATGAAAAGCAGTTAAAATGAAATACCAGAATTTTGATGACAAAATCTATTATACACTGGAATAATATTTTAATATTCAATCTATTTAAAAATAATAATTATGCTTTATTATTCCATCAAGTATTATTTGGTTAACTGATGCAATGAATGTACATTAGAAAGCTGAGAAAATAGAAAAAAAAAAAAGACTGATATCAGCTGAAAATTTTTATCCCTGATAGATGTGAAATGTGCTGTACTGGAATTTCATCTACAGAGTCTTCTAATGTAATTTCAAATTTCAATTTTATTATTATTATTATTTTTTCTTCATACTCATAAAATCAGAAAAAGTTTCTGATAGTAAAGCATAAAAAGAAAAAAAATAGGTTACGGAATTTAACTGTCAACTCTTTAAGATTGAATTTTGCATTGTAAAAAATTAAATATATATATATAAAAGAGAGAATAAATAAAATATTTTTTAATTAAGGAAGGAAAAAAATATTACATTTGAAAGATAAATTATTTTTAAAAATATGAATATATAAAATACATACTTAAATATCTATACTATAACAAATTTGCTAATTGAAAAAAGGTAAATATCCAATAAACTAATTTCTATTATAATATTATTAAATACGCCAATCAGTTGTTTGAGTGGCTCCCCGTTCCTAAAGTCCCACATTCCTAAGTTGTGTATTTCTAGCGTACAATGTACCAATTATCCCATAGACTATGCCACCAATAGGATTTACCATTACAATGAATGTCCTCAATATGAGGGTGTTATCAGATAATTTCATCTTTTGCAATCAGCACCAAATGTCACAGGATACATTACCAATCTGAGGGAGATTTCTTTATAAGAAAAAACTTATTTTTTTGTAAGAATTAAAAAAAAAAAAAAAAAAAAAAAAAAATCGCTTGCAAAATGGTTTTTGATATTTTTTTTATACATATATATATAATTCAGCAATGACACTTTTAACTTTCCAACCATGCGTAAATCTAAATGCTAGAATAAAAAGGATATGTACAATAGAGAAATTAAAAATCCAAATCTATTTTTGTTTTCATATAAAAATAAGTGTTCACTCTTTCTTTTCTCTAAAGATGTGCACATCACATGACCATTTAATAAGGGGGCATGTGCAGGGTTGTAGTGATTTAAATATATATATATTTATTTTCTTTTTTTTTTAAATCAACAACTTAAATCATTTCTTTTAAATATCAAAGTTATTGGCTTTAATGGAATGAAATTGTTTATCTAACTTTCAAAAATGAGGTTTTTAAATATATGTAAATTTAAAAATGCAATTTGTAAAAAAAATACTTAAAGACATTAAATAAAAAACCTAATCATGACAAAGCAAACTCAAGATCACTCCATCTCAAGTCTTCCACACAGAAGGTTGTCGTTCTGAAGAGGACCGGGTGCCCGGTTGAAAGATTTAAACCACGCATGAAGTAATGATTAGGTTTTTTATTTAATTTCTTTAAGTAATGTGTATACTTCGTTTTATCTATTTATTTTAAGTATAAAAAAATATTTCATTAAATGAGCTAATATTCCTCATATCTTGACTTTATTTAGCCAGAATCTGGAAAAGTCATGGAATTTCATATTATGATTGCTAAAGAAAAAGCAATTTTTCCACCAACATAGTCATTTTTCAGTTTTTTTTTTCCCCTTTTTTAAAAACATTCCTTATCACTTGTGAAATTTCTTGTCTTGCTTATAAACGACAGATACTATCACTGTATGTAACTTTCATCATGTGTATTTTTTGTATTTTCAAGTAGTACCATAATTATTTTGTCCTGAACACAGCCAATGCTCAATATATGGTTAGACTGGAATTTTCTTAGAACACACCTGGAAAACCTGAAAATTCAGGGAATTTTATTCTCCTGTTGAGTAGAGATGAATTTAAACATAAAAATAAATTATACCTTAACTTCGTTAATTATTTATACATTTTATTATATATTTTAATCATTTATTGTTATATTTTATTTATTTATACAAGCACAATCTTGACTGGCGTATGAATTGTAAATATTTAGTGTATAATTCATTGATTAATATATATATGCAAGTTCATTTATGCTCACCTTGCGGTTGATAATTAGAAAAGAAAATATTTCCTTGCTTATTTAGCTCAAATACCAGTTTATCATAGAGATGGAACGAAGCTTCGGCCACCTTACCGAAGCTTTGGCCTGGCGAAATAATGAGTGTGATTCAGCCTATAACAATTTATGTTGTGAATATTCTTTTAACAATTATCTATATAATATAAAATCGCTCTTCCTGACTGACTGAGTGAGTGATTCATCATCGCCCAGACCAAACCCCTAGACCTAGAAGCAGGAAATTTTGTGACAATGTTCGTTCTATGACATAGGCATCCACTAAGAAGCGATTTTACAAAATTTGCCCCCCCCCCCCCTAAACATCTAAAAACCAATTTCTGAAATTTTCGAAATTCGGTCCCCAAGGGGGGGGGGGGGGCAAAACGTGATTTCACATGCGTAAAACATGATTTCGCGTAATCCTATATATCTCAAACAAAAAAAATAGATAAACGTGAAATTTTTGCTCTAAAATATAGCTAATGCAAATATCTAAAAACCAATTTCTGGAATTTTAGAAATTCAGCCCCCAGGTGGGGCAGTAAGGGGGGGACTATGGGGCAAAAACAAATAGAAATACAGTTAGGGCGTTCAAAATTGATACAGATAGGTTTTAGAGGTCTGCAAGTCGAATGAGGATATTTTCGATTGTGTAAAGTTATTAGGAGGGGCAGGAAGGGGGGAGGGGAGAGGGGGGGCAAAAAATAAAAGTAGAGTTAGATCGTTTAAAATTGGTATATAGAGGTTTTCGATACCTACAAATCGATTGCGGATATTTTCGAATTTGTAAAACTATTAGGAGGGGCGGGAAGGGGGTGGGGCTGTAAGGGGGGCTATGGGCAAAAACAAATAGAAATACAGTTAGGCCGTTCAAAATTGATACAGATAGGTTTTAGAGGCCTGTAAGTCGAATGGGAATATTTTCGAAAGTGTAAAGTTATTAGGAGGGCCGGGAAAGGGGGAGGGGAGAGGGGGGGGGGGAAATAAAAATAGAGTTAGATCGTTCAAAATTGGTATATAGAGGTTTTCGATACTTACAAATCGATTGCGGATATTTTCGAATTTGTAAAATTATTAGGTGGGGCGGTAAGGGGGGGGGCTATGGGCAAAAACAAATAGAAATACAGTTAGGCCGTTCAAAATTGGTACAGATAGATTTTAGAGGCCTACAAATCGATTGTGGATATTTTCGAATTTTTAAAATTATTGGGAAGGGCGGGAGCAGAGGGGCAAAAAAATAAAAATAGAGATAGATCATTCAAAATTGGTACATAGAGGTTTTTGATACTAACAAATCGATTGCGGATATTTTCAAATTTGTAAAATTATTAGGATAGACAGGAGGGGGGGGGGGCGAAGGGAGAAAATAATAGAAATAAGTGTTAGAGCATTTTGGGAATTTTTTCCGAAGGCAGTGAGAACCCTGTGCGACATTTTTCCTAATCAGATTTTGTTTCTCTTTTTTTTTTTTTCATGTGATAAAAATTAATGCAATTTTGAGAATTCAGTAATTATACAGATTCATTTAAAAATAGGGACCAGTGAAGCGGGTGTTGCCTGCTAGTTATTATATAAAATATTGTCATTTAAGTTATGCACAATGGTACCTTATAATAAAACATAGTAGAAATTTATATTTATTTTAAAAGTTTGTGTGCATTGACCCTTTGGAACCATAAATCATACAACAATTAATAATATATTCTATTTAAACTGGAAGTTGTTAAGAAATAAGTTACATTATATTTAGTTAACAATTTAATTATATGAACAGCTTTAGTTGCTTTAAAATGAAGCTATTAAAATATAGCATGAAACATTCTTTAAATACTTCTAGCTTTGAAACTTAGTCATAGTCATATGTAGTCAATAATCAAGATTAACAATAACCTAGGATTATAAAACATGCAGAGAATTGTTGAAAAATAAATAAAAGCTGAATTTTTATTTATTTTTTATAAACCAGAATATGAGGAAGGTGCCCATTACTTGCACATCCATCCTAGATCTAAATTCTAAATATTTATTCCAGATAATTAAAGTTATAAAATTTATTCTAGATTATTTATTATCACATGATAAAATGTTTTCTAGGTTAATAACTGACAAACTGTAAATTGTTTTTTATGTTATTTTCATCATATTACATACAAGGTTTATGTTTATGTTTATTTTCATCATATTACATTCATCATATTACATACAATTCATCATATTACCCTACATGACCGAGTGGTTATGTCACCACACTGCTAATCGCCTTTGAGCGTAGGAGAGCGGGTTTGATTCCCACGCCGGCCCTGGGTATTTTTCCATTTCTTCGTATTGTAATTCTGTCATGTGCTATCTGTAATTATCTGACAAAGATTTATAAGCAGACAACTAGTCAAGCATACAAATCTGATGTGTATGTTATCAATAAACAAACAAACAAACAAACAAGGTTAATTTTACTTCATTTTATCAATTATCACACAATTTTAAATTATGATGCAAAAAAAAAATCAATGTTTTTGCATTTTTAGGAAGAATTCTATTCCTTTTTACCTCATACACATTTTCAGGTACAGAAAATAACCTTTCGCTATATATACTGCTACTTGGAGCAGATAAATAGTGTTTGGCTGAATCAGATAATCTGGGAAATATTTTTTTATTCTCTCTCCATCTCCACCAATTCCAACAGACAATGTGTTCTATTTAAAAGCGGATTGTTTATATGTACTTCCAGCTTTTAAACCGATGAATTTTCAGAGTGTTCTGTTTCTGTGAGTAATTCATTGTTTGTGATTTCTGCAAAACAAACCTACAATGATGCCAGAGCTTCGAACGAAGCTTCGGTATTCGGCGCTTTGGCCCAACTGTGCTTCGTGCCATCACTAGTTTATCATTTAACATTAGCTCACAGAATATTTAAAAAATAATGGCATATTTTACATTATACTGTTTAATACCCAGAAGGCTCTAAAGTGTGTTTGTAAAGTGTGTAAAATTTTTCTTGATTCAAATGATATTTGTTTAGCCTGAGTAAGATTTTTTTAGGATATAATATTTTTTTTTGGGGGGGGTCTTAATTCCTTATTTTTTTTTTTTTTTTTTTTTTTTTTTGTTTAGAAACTATAAGTAAAAATTTCTCTTAATATATTGCTTCAGTTATTATGTCCTTTTTTCTGTTAAATTATCCTTTTCCAAAATTATTTTGTGTGTTCCATACTGTGGGTAAGATTTTACTTTCTTTATTTCGATACATCATTGTAGCAACAAAATCAAATTCTAAAATTGAGTGGCTCATACTACCGCATTTGTTATTGCCATAAAATTACTTCTTATTATGAAGATACTATGTTGAATAAAAATATTCCCTGCAGAAACTGTAGTAGTAACCCTGCAGAGTACTGCAGAAACTCAGTTACAAAAATTTTATCAAAACTGATGAGGATAGACAGGCGATGAAATGTTGCAGATGTTGTGAGAAAGATATATTCTCTTACATCATACATAAACATATTTCTATAAAATATAGAAGAACAAAGTTTAAACATATTTAAAAATTCAAGTTGTGATTCAGAGGCATTTATAAGTTATAAATGGAATTAGCTCCAAGTGCATTTTCATTTGTGGTATGAAAGATTTTTTTAAATACTAAATTTTTAGCAGAATATATGTATATATAGTGTGCATACATTTTTTTTGACAATATACCAAGTTACACGAAAACAGTTATTCTGATGTTTCTTTTCTTTTTAGAAAAGAAACTTTGAAGTTAGAGACAGTATGTGAGATTGAGATTACGTTAAGCTATAGTTACAATTAAAAACATAATATATTTTAAAGTATCTTCATAGGGGTAAAATACTACATAGTAAAATTTAAAAGTTATAATGGGGAACAATATTTAAATAATAATAATAATTTACACAAATTGCAGAATTTTTCTTTTTTCCCATTTATCTTTTAAAGGTTCTCATTTCTAAATCGACGTCTTCCATACAGGGTTTTAATTACTTTACACCCATTAAAATGTACAAAAATACAATGGGACAAAAAATCAGGTTTGGGTTTCTTCCAGGACAGTGGAAGAAACTGGAAAAAACCGGAAGAAACTGGAAGAAACCAACCAAAAGACAAAACAGATGTTCAAAATTTAAATTTATGAATTATATAAACTCAAAGTATCAATATAATGCCAAATCTAAACTATAATTCAATTAATATTAAAAATATCTTTAGAAAAATAAGTTATTTGATATCAAACAATCAAACACTAAGTATATACAGGTGATGGGTTTTAACTTTTCCATGCTAATAGTTTTAGAATTTTTTGCATAGATACTATCTCATAATATTATACGTTCAAACAGTACAAGTGATAATAATTATGGAATTTTTAGCCATAATATTTGCACTTTTTTTTTTTTTTTAAGGCTACAACTTTTTGTATAAACTCGAAGCTGGTACCCAATGAACTGTATCAATAAGTAAGATACCTACTTTTAAACTGTCCTGCAAGCTCTTTAAGATTAAAAAAAAAAAAAAAAAAAAAAAAATCCATACTTTGTATTTATCTATTTTAAGTTGAAAAATAAAGTGCAGTATTGAACTACGAAAAAACTTTTCATTTGTTTTACAGTCAACTCCCTCTAACTCTCAAAAGTTTTTGTCCAGAGGTTGTGCAGATAATAGGAATTTGCAAATTAGAGATCATTGCCTTTGTTCACAGTTTTCTTTTTCAGATACAGAGTAAGTTATTATTAATTAAATAGACATCAAAACGGAATGAGGATTTCTAATAAATTGTAGAATAAAATATTTCTTCAATATTAACAAAACTAATCTATCACATTCATATAGGATGGTAAATAATTTTGTATATTCAAATAATAGGTACCTATAAAATGTAAACAAACAAATTTAAAAAATACGAAACAAAATATTTTTGAAAGTCTGGAAATAATATTCATCGCTGATTAATTTTGTTAAACATTCATGTAATAGTGGTTTATTTTCAGCGCTAGTCTGTATGAATTGCAGGATAATAAATATAAGAATGTTACCCCCCCCCCCCTCCATTTGTGTTTCAAAGTAAGGATTATGCTAAAAGTTTGATAAAAAATAATTATAAGATTAAATAAAAAAACTTTTTATATACCATGTTTTTAAATTTCCTGATGTGTCATTAATAAAATACGTGAGGCTAAAAAATAATATTTAAGCACGCGGAATCAGTTCAGTGAAATAATAATAATAGTAAAAAAAAAAGTTGGTTTTAAAAATAAAATATTACTCCTTTTAGAACAACATATATTAGCATCGTACATTAGCACTTATCAATGTGTATAAAATTTTTAAATTGATAATGACGTCAATTTTTGTGAAATGCATAATTTAACTTTTTATAATTTTTATGTCGAAAGAAAATGAACTCGTAATTTTTTTTCGGCAACAATTAAATTATAGCTAATTTTTTAATGGCTATTTTATTGCTATTAAGAGCTTATTATTTTCATATTTTAATTATTTAAAATAAAACTATTCGAAAATCTGACTTCAAAGTATTGTGTTGTCACCGGGTTCTGAGTTACTGTGAAAGTTTCAAATGTCTAGCTAGTAGGGAAATTAGTTAAAAATAGATTGCAAGATTTGTACCGGACAAACAAACAAACATACAAATAAACAAGAATCGAAGTTAATAAAAACATGGTAATAAAAAGTATAAATGTGAGAAATGTGAATTTTTTGAAATATGAGATGTAAATTTCTTTCAGATTAAAAAATCAATTACAGATTAGAAGGATTTGCAGATTAGAGGGAGTTGACTGTACTGTATGTGACCAGGCCCGTGCTGGGTACCTTAGAGGGTGGTGGATAGGGGGTCACGAGGGCGCCTTCTGTTCTGAGCCGAACCATGTATGAATATATAATATATATACAGAGTTTAATCTACCTTTTTAAAAATGGCACCCCATTTGTAAATTTATAAAATATTTTGTGAAAAAAAAATAAGTTTATAATAATTACAAGATAAAAAAAAAAAAAAGTGTTTTGTACCATGTTTTTAAATTTTCTGCTGAATCATATAAACGCTATGAAGGCAGCGGAGAGCCGAAATAATTGGTTAAAAATATTTAAAAAATGCATTTTCACCGTTTTCTGAACTATGCTGAAAGTTTCAAATGTCTAGCTAGTCGGGAAGTTAGTTAAATTTTCTGTCAAATCATATAAACGCTGCCGAAGGCAGTAGGGACCTGACGCAGTTGACTAAAAGTATTAAAAATATATATTGTCACAGTGTTCTGAGCTGTCCTGAAAGTTTCAAATGTCTAGCTAGTCGGGAAGTTAGCTAAAAATCGATTACAAGATTTGTACTGGACAAACAAACAAACAAGAATCGAAGTTAACAAAAACATGGTTAAAAAAAAGAAAAAAAAAAAAGGAAAAAAGCAGCAAGGATGTATTTTTTAATTGATAATATATATATGTACTAGCAGGCTTTGCCCGCTTCACTGAAATGTGAAAATATTGCAAATTTTCTTTATTCTGTAAAAATTTACGGACAAAAGTCTGATTTTTTATTAAAATCTATCTATATTTTTTCCTGTTTTCTTTTTAATTGTTATGTTAAGCTTAAGTAAAGGGGGGAGGGGAACCTTGCCAAAAATGTCTCTGTGATTGTATCCAAAGGACTTAATTTTTATGAATTGGTTGTCATTTTCCTCTGCTTCAGTAGATTAGTATTAAGATGAAATATATAAATAGAACACACTGTGTAGTTTTTCTTGTTTATTTATTTATTTTATAAACAAATTATAAGTCGTCTATTTTAGCTTAATGCCAAAAGACAACAGAAAAGAACAAAAAAAAAAGTTGATTTCATTTCAGGTATTTTTTCTGAAAGAAATTGTCCTCTCCTCTCACCCTTAAAAAAATAAATAAATAAATAAATAAAACTAAATTAAAACGGATGTTGGTGCCACATCCATAATGCATATTCATTACGACTATAAAATTAGGCGTTTTTTTTTTTTTTTTTTTTTTTGTAAGGTATAAGGAATATTATATTCTAACTTTTGAACGGGAATTGATACAGTCACCAAAAGACGTGTATGTATCTCCTTCAATAATCATCGCATGACAGAACTGTTTGCATCAAATTCACTGTCTTGAAGAGACGTTTCCAGGGGTATATCGCAAGACATACCTTCCTATTTGAAATTTTAAAGTTGCCCTCCCAGCCTCTTCCCGGGCCAAAATATTTTTATCAAAAGAGATCTTCCTCGAATTCATTGAACATCTGTTTCGCCATTTTTCAAAATTTCAGTGCATTTCTGAGGTAGACGGGGGAGGGGAGGTACTTTTTTGGGCCCTGTATACATGCATACACACACATATATATAAAAAAAGAAAATAGAAAGAAACTTACATTAGAAATTATTAAACAAAATATTTTTTGAAATATTCCCTTATTCTTATTATCAGAAACGTAAAAAATAACAAATATAAAGTTTAGGCTGATGCAAAATTCTCTTATCAAATAATTACTTAAAAACAAGAAATAAAAAATCACACGGTTGACATAGATTATAAAACACTTTCTAAAAGTGAAATTACTCGCTAAATTGTTTAGCTTTCAATATTTTAACTTTATTTCATATATTAAGTCTACAGGAAAGTTCTGTCTTTTGGAATGAATAAGATTTTCTTTTAAAGACTTATTTATTTGAGTTTTTATTAAATTTATAGAGTAACCGTTGCTAAGTAAAGCAACTTTATAATCTAAAAAGAAGAATAAAACTACTTCCAAAATTAATGTATAAAATATGTAAAATTATCCTGTTGTACTAATATAAACTCTGTCTCAGACATATATATATATATATATATATATATATTTATTTATTTTCTATTTTAACTACACTCAGGACAAGGTCTTACAATTCAGACTATTTCACATTAAGATACAACAATTTCAAATTTGGAGCTATAATCGTTTGAAAATAAAATAATAACAATTGCATATTTCTACAGATTTTAATAAAATTTATCTCTAAAAAACACCTCATTTATATATATATATATATATAGGAATAGATTATCAATGAATAAAATAAATTGTCCTTTTATGTTTTAATTATCTTTAAACTCATAAATTCGTTACAATAGTTACCTATATATTTCGAACTACATCTCATTTAAAATTTCATATGTTGGTATTTTCATCTCTCTTTCATTTGCTGAGTATTGTAAAGGAATTAAATTATTCAAATTATATATATATATATATTTTACTTTCCGAACATACAAAAGAAAGGAAAGTTTGTAATAAAAACGAAACTTTGACATTAAGTTTCGGTGTATCTATACGTTTTAAAGTTGCCCGAGAGTTTATTTTTGCTACATTTTTACGAAGATGTCGGTAAGTGATAGTGTGTAAACGCTTTGTTCGAGTGAGCTAAGTGTTGATAAGTAAGTTATAGGTCACCGTAGTATGAATGTATAAATTTTGGTGAATCTGGCACTGTCATTTTTTCTTTTCTTTTTTTTTTATAACAGGAACAAACAAACAAACAAAAAAAAAATTCTTTATCACTATGGCTATGGTATGGACAGAAATTATTAAAAGTGTGATACAGTCTCCATGCCTCATTTTATTGAACTTTAAATTTATATACACGTTATAAGTTACAAGTTTTGATGAATCTAGCACCTGTATATTTTTACAGGGACACAGCGAAAAATTCTTTATTATTTTCATTATGACCTGCATGAACAAATATTTAGAGAATAATCGTGTTAAATTAACCAACGTACTATTTAGGGAACAATACTCATACAACCTGTTAAACTTTTATTTTTTGTTTATTTACCGACTTCTTTTGCTTTAATTTGTTTAAATAGTAGTTATAGTTAATTACTTAATGTTCGGAAAGTAAAATGAAGTCACTATAGATTTTTTAGCTCTTGCACTACAAAAAAAAAAAAAAAAGAAAGAAAGAAAGAAAAATTAGCATTGATGGGAATTCGACAATGAAAGAGGGAAGTAAAAACTTTGCTTAAAATGCAAAGTACATTCATATAATATTAGAGAATAATATTTTTTTTAACCTTTTATTGGGATCCATTGTAGAAATCAACTCATTTAGTTTTTTTTTAAATCTTCCTTTAAATTAGCAGGAAAAAAAAATCGATTTAATCATGAAAAACGGCAGTTTTTCGAGTGACGCAAGCGGAAGGACAAACGGACGGAAAGCTGCGAACTCATATATACGCCTAGTCTGACATCAAAGAGATTTGTAAAAGCCGACACTTAATATCTCAGCAAATATGCCTTATTTTGTTCTGATATTTTCAAAATAATCTTTTATCGTTGGTCTTAATCTATCCTGAAAATTTTACGTTCCTACATGCAGTATGTTTTAAGATCTGAATCTCAATTTAAAGCCAAAAAGGAAAAACGTGAGGTGTAAGGATGTAATGAACTAAATTCATGAAAAAATATCTCTAAAACCGCACGAACGATTTTAATTTAATTAATATATGTTGTTAATGGGATCTTTCTGAATCGAGTAACGTTTTTGTTTTTTTCAGGAAAACTCTTGTTTTTTGTAAAAGTTGCTTTGAAAATAGAACTATATTACTCCGCCAAAATGCATGCTTTTATTCGGCAAAAATGTCGTAATTCGGTTCTTACTTTCAAGACACGTTGGTTGGCTGACCAACGTGAATGCAGTCAATAAATTTTTGTTATGAAGAATATAATTTTAATTTTAAGATTTCCCATTTCGTCAAAAAAGTATTTAGATAATATTTAAAATAAATGAAGAATTTTTTAATTATAGATATTCTATGTCATCATTATTCATAATGAATTAAAAATATTTTTAAAGCGAAAACGTTTAATAAATCCCTCATGCACACAAATTTATACCATGGTCCATGGTCTTTGGAGCGCATGCGTACATCATACGGATGCGTACATCCTGTAGACGCTAAGCTAATTGCTTTCCCTGTATTCGTCCGCGCCGCGGTGTTTTTGTTTAATTTGTTGATTGGAAATTGGAATTAATACGAAATTTTGCATGATTTAGACAAATATTGGTAGTGCTCGGATACTTTTGCTGTGACCCACCGGTGTACCACGCCGGCGTGAACGTGTTAATCATAATTTTTATTAAATTAAAATAACACTGAGATATGAGAGCGAGAGTGTGAGCAGTGATTTTTACATTATTATTTTCAATGGGGAATTAAAATATTTATTCAAAAATTCCACCTACTTGCATGATTTAGTGGTAAGTGTTTTATAATTTTATATTCTTAAAACTTGCTTATAATTTTACGTATATGTAATTATAGGCTTCGTCTGATTGCACGGAAGTATTGTTATTTGTAAACAAACCATTGTTTACATTTTTTATAGTCGCTTTTTTCGCAAAATGTTACTCAGTTTTCTGTAATATGATAATTAAACAAGTTTTCGAATTCTTTATTATGTTTATTATTACTTTAATTATGTTGTTATTATTCGTAATATGTCACCTTTTAGCTTAGCAATTTTTGGAAAAATAAATTTAAATGTTTTGATTAGAGATCCTAACTAATCGAGATACTAAGAGATACTTCGATTACAGTCCAAACTTTATTTATTGGAATAAAATAGCTGTATTATTCTTTTCAAAAAACAGATTACGAAAAACTTTATTTTTGAATGATACAGCCTTGTAAAACGAAACAACAAAAATCCTATATATATATGATAACATGGGAAGGGAGAAAGGGAGCTATCTGACTGATTTACAGCCTTAATTAGATACATCACAAGTCTAGTGTAATGGGTAATTGGGAAATGTTGTATGTACTGTATTAATACATTATTGTATTAATACTGTATTGATACAATATATACTGTATTAATACAATATTGTTAAATTTTAAATGAATTTGAATGTCTTAGTTGTGTATCATAATAATCATTTATAATGCTTTTGACGGATATAGCTAAGGTAGTATGAAAACTACTTTATATCAACAGGGTTGCCACGCTACCTGGAGAACCTGGAATAGTCAGGGAATTTGAAAATTGACTATAAAAGTCAGTGAAAAGAAAAATCTGCCAATGCACGGTCATTTCCCCTCCCCCCCCCCCTTTTTTTTTTCTCCATTAGCTTCTGCTATTTTTTTTAAACACCCCCACTCTTCTCTTTTGCTCATGTAAGGAATTTCTTATCTCGCTTATAAGCGACAAATGCTATCATTATATGCAACTTTTGTCATATGTAAATTTTGTGTTTACAAGTGGGACGTTAATTATTTTGCCCTCAACACAGTCAATGCTCAATATACGGTTAGACTGAAATTTTTTTAGAATATACCTGGAAAACCTTTTAAAAGTCAGGGAATTTCATTCTCCTGTTTGAGTGGCAACCCTGTATCAAGCTTATACTGTACTCTACTCTAAATATAATAATGCAGCACAAGCAGTATAAAGAAAATAAGGCTAAGCTTTACTATAGGGTACCTGTTGGCGATTCATGATGCTGTGATGAGATTCAGTGTATCGACACTTTTTAATAGTAACTTTTTTGTATCGGTACTTCATTTAACTGTCTTGGAACTTTGTTTTTCTTTTTGTGCCAGCCGCGCGCGTGTGTTTATTGTAATGCGGCCCAGCTGAATGATTTTTCTTTTTAATGCGTTTTTGAGGTATAAAAATTAATTTTTTGAGTGTATTTTATTATTTTATTTTACTTTTTAATAAATGGAATTATTTAGGGGAAAAAAGTGTATTCTAGTAATTGATGCAGTATAGATTTTCATGCATTTTCTTATTCATGTGCCATGAATTAGGAGTATCCAGTGATGTTTTTTTTTGTTTTAATATCGGGATAGTGACCACTGTAGTACAGATTTTTTATGCATTTTCTGATTCATGTGCTATGACTTAGGGGTATCCAGTGATATTGTTTTAGTCTTAATATTGGGATACTGACCGCTGTAGCATGAATTTTCAGATTCGTGCATGACAAATTAGCTGCATCCAGTGATTTTATTTATTTTTTGTTTGTTTTGTGATTGCTTCTGTACAGATTTTCATGCATTTTCAGATTCATGCAAGGCTGTAATTTTGAAATTTTGGGGCAAATCTTCAAGTTATTTTAGATTATACATCATTTATAATGCTGAATTTTATGTGTTAAAGCTTGAAAGCTCTCTGAAATTTTTTTTTTTTTTTTTTGTGGTGAAATAGCTCAAATTTCTATTACTGTTTTAAATATTTTATTAATCTTTAAAATATGCTTAATTTATTTCAGTGAATTTCAAAACAAGCACCAGAGTGAAACAGTAATTTATTTTCTTGAAATGTATTTTTGATGTTTTGTAATGATTCAGAATATCGATTTGCAGTAATCGACTCATTCAGTGAGATGTACATCAGCAACAGCGATGGGCGCCTTATAGTAAAGCTATTCCAAAAATAAGCTAAATAAAACTTATCAAAAGCTTTCTTACTTAGTTTTCTTTTTCTTCTTCTTTTTTTCCCCCATAGCAGTTAATTGTACAAATGCATCTTAAAAATTAAACCCACTTTCAAGGCCTGCATTATTTATCATTAATAGATTGCTCACACTGTTTAGTGACAGTTTGTTTATAATTTCATTTCTTACCAAATTTATGCAACTGAAAACTATTTTCACAATTTGTCCGAAATCACAATGAAAAAAGTTCATCCTGAATGAGGAATTTGCACACATGGGGGATTTGAACAAAATCCTATTCTTATGGTAGTTTTAGGCCCATAAATTTCAAAAAGTTTATTAAAAATGCAAAAAAAGTTCTCATTAATTTAAAAAATAATTTTAAAATTAACCAAAAATCACGTGACTTCAAAAGGCTGCCTGACGTCACAGTTTATGATGCTTCAATGTTTACATTCTGTTAGCCTGGTTAGTAAGCAGCAATTTGTTTTAACTTTCGTGATTATTAATCGTTTATGTGATTTCTGAGCATTTCTTTTTCATCTTAGAATCATTCAATATCATTATCATCATTTTCAAATGTTTTCTTTTCATGGCGGTTGTCCAATGTTTTCGTTTCATAGGATCCTGTGGAACGCTAAAAAATAACTTTTGAGAAGCGTTAGCTGTTGTGTGTTGTATTAGTGCAAAATGGTACAATACAAATAATACAATATTTATACTACAATTTTTTAATATCAGTCATTATTATATCATAGAAAACCTATTTCACTGATTCAAGAAGCAAAGCAAAGCATGAAATCAAATGTAAACAACGATTACTTTAGTTTGTTGTCATAAAGAGTGACGTCACGATATATTATACTGCGTTTTCTCTGTACAGTAAATAGTGCGATGTTAAAATTGTTATAAATCAGACATTAGATTTCAAATAAAGAAAATGTATGTATTTATTGTGTATTTATTATTATTCATGTAATGAATATGTATGTATTTATTTTCTTACCTTTTCATTTTCTATTAGAATAAAATCCGAAAACGTGCAAATTGTCTATTGTGACTTTTTTGTGAAAGATTTTTTTTATTATTATTATTATAGAATTTAATGTAATTTTTTAGTATAAATGTGTGATCATATTTTGGATAACTGTATAGCATTTTGCATAAAAAGCGACTGTAGTGGAAACACTGGTTTGTTTATATTTGACAACATTTTTGTTCTTCATAACAGACGAAACATGTAATTACATTTTATGAAAAACTAATTGTAAGTTTTAAGAAAATAAAACTATATAGATATACCTTACCGCTAAGTCATGGAAGGAGGTGGAATATCCGTAGACATTAAATATAAACAACTCCTGCTACCAGGGATCACTCTAGAGCGTTTTAGCGGTACAAGTTGCCACAGGGTTGGCATAATACTTACTGTGCAATGGTGTAACGGGTTTTATCAGTTTTTACCGCCTTCATTTATCTCAAACACTTTAAGGATATATTTTAAAGTTTTTAGTTCTCAATTTCCCAATGTATTATTTAATATTTACTATGAAATTCCTACTTCTGCAATTTCTAAAAACATTTAAAAAAGAAAATATTTCCTTATTTATTTAGCTCTTATACCAGTTTATGTCATTTAGCATTGGCTCATATGATATTTAAAAAATAATAGCATTGTTTACATTGTACTGTTTAAAAAGCCCTGCAGGCTCCAAAAAGTTTTTAAAAAATAATAACATTTTAATTTAACTACATATAATCAATTAAATACAATTCGAGGCTGCTGTCACTGCTTGTTTTAATGAATTGTACCCACTAAATGTAAAAAAAAAGATTAAAAAAAAAAAGTGAAAGTATTAAAATGGTAATGAAAATATGAATATTGTTAATGGGTAAAGTGTGAAAAAATTTTCTTGATTCAAATGATATTTGTTAAACCTAAGTAAAAATTTTTTAGGATATCTTTTTTTTTTTTTTTTTTATCTTCCCTAATTCCTTATTTTTTTTTAAATTTTGATTAGAAACTATGAGTAAAGATTTTTTTCTCTTAATACATTGCTTCAGTTATATGTCATATTTCCTACTAAATTATCCTTTTCCAAAATTATTTTATGTGTTCAATAGTGTGAGTAAAATTTTGCTTTATTTCAATACATTATTGTAGCTACAAAGTCAAAGTCTGAAGTTGAGTGGCTCATACTACCGCATTTATGATTGTTATACAATTACTTCTTATTATGAAGATATTATGTTGAATAAAAATGTTGGTAATAAATGCCTACATGGATTTTTTCTATAGAAATAGAATATTATTTATATTTTTATAATTTAAGTAAAATGATTGATAGTGTGGATATTGTGCATATATATACACATAATAAAAAACAAATGTTGTACAATAATGTATGAATACATAATAAAAATCAATTAAATCTTGATTTAAATAAAAAAAATCGATTTTTTTGAAAAAAATAAAAAAAATCAACAACCCTGTTTGGAAGTCAGATTTTCGAATAGTGTGCAACGATGTTAAAATTTATATTTCCAACGAATACACAATTTTGACTTTTAGATCCTGGAGAAAATTTTACAACTGGATACTAAATTTGAAGTAATTTAGTCAATATGCTTAGCAATTATACTTATTGGGACTTTTGAGTTTTTTAATGTTTTTTTTTTTTTTCAATCTTAAATCTCTTGGTGATATTAGTTTTTTAGTGTAGCTCAAAATCTACTGACCAAAAGAACTGAAATTTCATAAAAGTATAATTAAAATAATTAGGAGCCAGTGAAATATTTGTTGCAAAATACTTCTAATTTGCAATTTAAGAATTTTTACTTAAATAATTTCTAAATATTTATTTTTTAGATAATTTTATTTAAAAATTTTTAAATTGTAATCTACAATAATATTTTTAAGTTGTTGCAGGCTTTAAATATGTAGATTCCCTAAGAATTTTCCCCCATAAATAATTAAATTACACATTCTATAAGGAATGGTAGGTATCTATTTTTCTCTCTCGATATTTGTTCAATCTGGTACATATAGGTATCATCTTTTTTTTTTTTTTTTTTTTTTAAGGTCTATACATTATTATTAAAAAAAAAAAAAAAAAAACTGCACAGCATGTGCAAAAATAAATGTGAAATTAACAATATTTATACATATAGTCACAACCACTTGTTAAAATATGCTATAATTTCACCAGTTATCGATAAAATTCACATATTTCAAGACTGATTTCCAAAATTCGCGATAATTTTACAATTGATTGCTAAAATGCATAATTTTTTTCATCGCTAATTAATAAAGTTTCTGCGTTTTTTAAGTTAAATGTCCCAAATACTCAATTATTTCGTCGATAATAGACGTAATTTGCACTTTGTTCTCAAAGCTGAATGCTGAAATACACAATAATTTTGCAGCTGATTTCGAAAATACGGGATTATTTTCACCGCTAACTATGGTGTCAATTTTTATAGTTAAAATTTACATTTAATTCCCAAATACCGCTATTATATCTCTGCTAACTAATAAAATTCACTGTATTATTTTGCGCCTAATCGATGAAATTCGTATTCTTTATAAAGTTTAATCTCCAAATACTCAATTATTTCGCCGCTAATCTATGAAATTTATGCTTTTCTCAAAGCTGAATCCCGAAATATGCAATAATTTTGCAGCCTAATTCGGAAATACGGGATCATTTTACTATTAACTGTCAAAAATTTATGCTTAAGTGCAACTAATTGCTAAAATACGATATTAATTCGGCGTTAATCGATAAAATTTGAAATCTTTTCAAAGGTGATTTCTGAAATTCACGATGTTTTGTGGCTGATTATTGAAACACGCAATCATTTCGCCGTTGCTTAATAAGGTTATTTTAATCCTAATTGTTTGCTGAAATAGGCTTTATCTCTATGTTAATCAATGAAATTCGCCCTTTTTTGCAAAGACAATATCCGATGTATGCAATAAATTTGCTGAAATATGGAATCAATCATTTTACCGCTTATTTTTTAAAATTATGCAAGAGCAACTAATTGCTAATATAGACTATTATTTCACCCCAGTGGCAGAAACACCGTGACACGGTGACATAGTCGCGGACACAGAATAAATGCTTGCAGACAGTTTTTGTCTGCACTAATAAAACAATTAGTCCGTAACTTTCGAACACTCTTTGTCTGTCTCTGTACTAATAAAAAAAATTGCCCACAACTTTCAGACAGTCTTTGTCTGCAATTTACGGACATTTTTCGCCTGCGACAATGCGCTACCCATGTATGACGTCTTACTCTTAGATGCTCTTTGGTAGGAACTCTAGAGCCCCCATATAGGTGCCTTGGTAGGAACACACAAAACAGTACTTAACAACGGCGACCTAAGCAGCCTATATCTCCCTTGATAGACAGCATATGCGTATTCTTTTCCCCTGTTACTAAGATTCTACGGGGACATAGAAAAGTGCTAATTTCTTTTAAAACTGCTCCAAAACTTCTCCTCCACTTCATAATTCACTGATAAAAATTTCTGTATCAAAACTAATACTTTTGTTATTTATACTGTGTTGTGTCAAACATTGCTATAAATATTTAATTGAATGAGTTCAACTTATTATTTTATAATTGTTTATTACTATAGTTCTGTAGTAAAATTGTATTTGTGTATTGTTGCACGAGATCACCACTATTGTTAAGCTCTCTCCCCCAAAGATTGCTGCTATCAGCTTCAGGCTTTTTGAGTGTAAGCCGTTCTCATCCCTGATTACAGGCAAATTTCGCAGACAGATTTTGAAATTTTAAAAGCCTGTCGCACACAGCTACAAAACTTTCTGCCACTGGAATTTCACTGCTAATTATTAAATTTTGTATGTTTTTAAAAAATGATTGCTGAGATATGAGATTATTTCACAAAACAATAATGAAATTACTTTTTTTATTATTTATACATTGCAGAAATACGCAACACAAAAGTCTATCTACAATACGGGATCGTTTAACCGATAACATTTACTTTTAATCTTTCAAAGTACGAAATAAGCTGTTAATTCATTACAAAACAACATAATATTTTTGCAGTGAATTATCGAAATCCCCAGTGGCAGAAAGTTTCGTAGCTGTCTGTGACAGGCTTTTAAAATTTCATAATCTGTCTGCAAAATTTGTGTTGATCAGTGGTGAAAATGGCTTACACTCAAAAAGCCTGAAAGGTGATTGGGGGGGGGGGGGGTAACATCAGGTGATATCGTGCAACAATACACGAATACAATTTTACTGCAGGACAATATAGTATAAACAATTGTGTGTACTCATTCAATTCATCTCATTCAATTAAATATTTTATAGCAATGTTTGACACAACACAATATAGATAATTATAAATAATAAAAGTATTAGTTTTAGTTTTTATACAGAAGTTTTTTTTAAGTGAATTGTTATTCGAAAGTTGCAGACAAAAACTGTCTGCAAGCCGCTTTTCTGTGTCCGTAACTATGTTGCGGTGTTTCTGCCACTGGGTCGAAATCCATCGTTTCATGTCTTATTAACAAAATTTACCTTTATCATGGCTAATTGCTCAAATAGCGATTGTTTCTCTTTTTCACTAAATAAAGATAGGCAAATATTTTCGCTGCTATAATGGACGAAATTCGTGCTATTTCTGAAAAGTGATATCACAGATGTTAAATACATATATTGAGTCAAAAATCAGCGAGATTTATGCCTTTTTTTGGCGTATGTTTTCTGATTACATAATTTTTGCATCTGATTACCGAAATATATGCAATTTTCTCATCTTTTGAAATACTGAATCAATTTAAGTTGGACATTGAACTTATCACACAAATATCTTGGATGAATTTTGTTCCAACATTTATCTAGTTTCCAAGTTGCAGCCACTTGAAATCAGGCTGCTACTTGAAAATATGCCACAACGATAACTTTTAGAATACTAAACTGGTTCAGACAGCAGCGCCGACTTTGAAAAATTTCTGGGGGGGCTCGAACCAAGGCCGTAGCCAAGATTATTTTTTGAGGGTGGGGGGCATCACATTTCTAATACAAGGTCATCAAATATGGTGTAATAATGTACACACGCTTACCCAAGGAAAAGAACATATGCACACACAAACAACGGCCTGATTAACACAGGGGCACGTGCCAGGGGCTCTGAGTAGCAAAGGGCCCCAAAACTGGACCTGAAAATGCCATCATAATCTTTGCCATTTAGTTTATGTAAATCGAATTTATATGGCAGTAACTTTTGTAAAAATAGTTATATTACTTTGCATCGATGTTTCTGAAAACTTTTGCTCCTCATGCACAAACTATAAGTGTAGCACAGTAAAGGGAATCATCTTCCTCTGAACTCACCCCGCGCCCCATACAGAGACTTTCAGCCTCTCTTGTTTTTCTTTCTTTTTTTCTTAGTCGATTTATGTCCATTTTCAATTGCAACAACCTTATTTTACAGCTATGATTTTGGTAAGAAACTAAATAAGAAATAGAGGAAAGAATTTCTTGTTTAATAGAGAATCAGTATTCAAAATTTCTGGGGGGGCTGATCCCTTACAGAAAATTTTCTGGGGGGGCTCAAGCCCCCACATAATCGGCGCCACTGGGTTCAGATCAAAGTTGGGGAGTGAATTTAATACAGTTTAAATATCTTGGAAAAGTTTGCTAGGCAACTTGCTCCACCATTTTGTTTCCAAGTGGCGGCCACTTAAAATTTTTTTATTACAATAACTTTTGTAATATGGAATCAGTTTGAATCGCATTTGCACAGTTGACATATTCAAATATCTTTGATAAGTTCACTGGGCATCTCAGTCACTCTGTCCTTTGTTTCTAAATGGTGGCCACTTGAAAATTATCACAATAACTTTTGAACCGATTTGCTTAAAACTCCATATGTAAATAGACCTCTTTAATAAATCTACCAAGTTCATTAATAAATTGTAGCTGTCATTTTGAAAAAAGATGGTGGCATCTTCATAAGAAAAGATAAATCAACCTAACCTTCCTATGAGCCGGAACGACTCGTTTTAATTTTTTGATCAATAACCTCTAAAAAGTAATGATATCAGTACAAAAACCCTTAACGGGTTAAAAGTTTGTGACGCAGCTACTTTATCACTATAAGAATTTGAAATATGGGTCTTAAAAATAATGATATCAAGTTTTAAGTGACGCTCTTCTATTAGTTAAAATATACATAGATTTTCTTATTTGATCATTCGCTTTTTTCTTTTATTTATATTTACAATGCAAACATAATATTTTTAACTTCAAGATAAGACAAATATATAAAATATACTCACTGATGCTTTTTCATTTTCATTTCAATTTCAAAATAACAGTTTTAAAAGGAATGATATAAAAATTCCAGTCACGCCTCGGTGTCATTTTAAAAGATTTGTTTTTAGATTCCATTAAAATTACCTTTGTTTTGTCTGATAAAGTATATTTACACATTCAAACAGTGCTTTTAATTTTTAAATATGCTGTCAAATAATCACACTTTCACTGAGTTTGCATTATAAATAAAAATTATTTATTTCAATAAATCGATTTGTCTTTTGCGTCACGCTATCCAAAACTGCAAGTAAAATTTGTGCAAATGTTTTCTTTGCATCACACTGTCTCTTTGCAGAAATTCTCACTTAGTTGGATACTATGATACAAAATAACATTTACATATATTTTACTCACAGTTTTGGATAGCGTGACGCAAAAGACAAATCGATTTATTGAAATAAATAATTTTTATTTATAATGCAAACTCAGTGAAAGTGTGATTATTTGACAGCATATTTAAAAATTAAAAGCACTGTTTGAATGTGTAAATATACTTTATCAGACAAAACAAAGGTAATTTTAATGGAATCTAAAAACAAATCTTTTAAAATGACACCGAGGCGTGACTGGAATTTTTATATCATTCCTTTTAAAACTGTTATTTTGAAATTGAAATGAAAATGAAAAAGCATCAGTGAGTATATTTTATATATTTGTCTTATCTTGAAGTTAAAAATATTATGTTTGCATTGTAAATATAAATAAAAGAAAAAAGCGAATGATCAAATAAGAAAATCTATGTATATTTTAACTAATAGAAGAGCGTCACTTAAAACTTGATATCATTATTTTTAAGACCCATATTTCAAATTCTTATAGTGATAAAGTAGCTGCGTCACAAACTTTTAACCCGTTAAGGGTTTTTGTACTGATAATACTATACTAGTACGTGTAGTAAGAAAAGTAAGCGTAAGTCGAGTAAAAAAAAATGCTTCCTTTTGAAGGTGGGGTCAGGTAATTGCTTCAAGGTTACCCTGTCAAGCAGAATAATTAACGCCAAATTTTGTTTGACACTGGATACACATGTCGTTCTTCGTATATTGGCGACATTTTTTTTTCCTTCCCCTCCATTTTTTTTTTTTTTTTTTTTTTTTAAGGAAACGTATATGGTATCACACAACAAGTATTATAGTTGAAACATATAATGCATCATAGCTTCACCAATCGCCAAATTGGGTTGCTCATCTATTGAAAGGACAAAAGAGGACATGTGGTGGACACATGAAACATATGGAATGCTTTCGATTCTGGAATCTGGGAGGGTTTATAGCATTTTCTGTGAAGACAGGGATGGGGGGGGGGGGGGATAATAAAAATGATTTCCTCTCAAAGATTCAAAGATCCATTAATCCTGTTTTTTTTTTTTTTTTTCTTTTAGACATTTTAAGGCTAGGAAAAATATGTATACGTATTTCTTAATGTTTCATCAATTAAAAGAACTTTTACCCCCAACTTTAATTTTTTGGAAAAATCATTTAACATAATTCTCTTAATCATTAAATGTATATTCTTCTATCCGTACCCATTAATATTTTTACTTAGAAATTTTTATATTTTTTCCTAGCATATAGTAAAACATCGATTTTATTGATTCGAAACAAACGTTTCCACTAATTAATAAAAAATTAGATGTAATTTATTTTGTTAAATTATTCCTTTTCATTATTTCATTCATTTGAAATGCATCATGCATGCATGTGAACTCTAGATAAAAGATTTATTTCTTTGTTTCAATACATTGTTGTCGCCATGACGTTAATTTCGAGAGTTAGACCCAGAAAACATGGCCTTTTATTGTTAACAAGATTATAAATCTTAAAAGTTTTCTGATAATTTCTTAGGAGTTAGTAAAATATGCTATGCTCTAAAGCAATTTGATTTGGAATAGAAGAAAATATTAATCAAAAGAAATCACATTATTAATCGTTGATTATGATTTTAGCCGTAACATCTCTTGTTGTTCAGAGCTGTTCCCCTTCATCTCCATTTAAAGCTTCTTCGAGACTAAACTAAAATTTCAAGATTAATAAAAATGCAACTTTATTATTATAATTTTATTTTTATTTTATTATTAATTTTTTTTTTCAACTTTTTTTTTTTTTTTTTTTACAGCTTTTTTGCATGTTTCTTCGCAACTAGCAGGAATGACTTTATGATACTTTTACACAGTATTAGTAACATAATGTACTAAATGGAAATATTGTTTTTAATAATACATTTAGGTGTTAATTCCTTTCACAAAATAATGGTCATGGTGTCCTTTACCTCAGGGGTACAGATATACATTTATATATTATAAGCCTGGCCCGAACCTTTTTTTAGCCTGGACACCCAGTTATTGATGCATCACAAAGAGGTTTAAAATAAGTAAATATATATTACTAACAATAAATAAACAATATTTAATTCAATAAATATAAACATTTTTCAGAAATAATAAAAATTAAAATAATAATAACTTTGATAAAATGCAACGGATAAAGAATAAACAAGAACAATAACATATGAGTCTCTTAGATAATGAAACACATTCCAACTGTACGAACCCGTTACACTGTTTATAACCATTAACTTTTAAATATTGTTTTAAAAATTAAAAATCCAATTTAAATTGCACTTCGAGCAATTTTCATTTGCACCCTGAAAGATATCAGAATTTTTTGAGTGACTCTAACCCCATCATATTCTACAGGAAATATGCTTTTCTGCATTTAAAAATATAATGGTAAATTAGTTATGTTTCAAGTAATATAACGATATTAAATAACCTTTAAAGAAAGTGATATTTTTAAATTATTTTGGAAGTTCGCGTAATCAAACTAGTAGCGCTATTTAAACCAACAATTTGAGTTGTGGAGGGAAAGAGGGGGGGGGGGGGGGGACATATCGAAAAAACTGCTTTTATGGCTTTACTTTTAAAGAGAAAACTCAAAATAAATTTCTTTTGTGTAGCCCAGTTTGTTATATAAAATCTCACATGACCGTTTCCGCTTGAACTGAAAAAGGAATTTTCGATTTAATTAATTGTTCATTTGAAGTTGGTTTTTCAAGATGTGAATTTTAAGGAAAGGACTCTCCTTCGAGTAATAAATGCAAGCCCTGAATACATTAAAGAACTATTTACGCCAACAACGGCATTTTAATTATTTAAATGTGTGGCTGTCCATTTTAATATAATATATATATATAAATTATAGAGTTTTTAGAGGAGCGCCTAACAACTTTGCTACAACGCCCTATGAAATTATTAGTAAAGCCGTCCTTTTCGCTTGGACTTTCATGTAGGTGCGTAGGGCCCATAATAACCTATAATTTGAAATTTTTAAAAAATAATTAATTAAAATTGTATAAATTTTTATAGTTAAATTAAAGATGTTTCATGGCGTTATGGCATTGATATAGAGCTCAGCTTGTTGAAGTTATTATAAATGAATTCGCCCATACTACTATTTTTCATGCGGGCATTTATACTGGTGCCATATTTTCATATCATAATAGAGAAGAGAGTTAAATATAGTAAAAAATAAAAATGAAGTTACTTGAACTTCGGTGTGCCAAACGGCGTCCTTAAAATTGATATAGCTCCTAAACTTGAACGTATTTGTAAGGGCAGGCGCCCTGTGTCTTTCTCGTTCTCTTTCACATGATTCTGTATATTGAACCCTTAATCCCTTATTATATATATATATATATACATACATGAATGGTAAAAATTATGAATATTTTTATGATTAAATTATGTGTGTTTTTAGTGCGCCCGTAACACTGTTTTTGCGCCCTTCCTAAAGTAGTCATTAGAATGAATGTCAGTTCTTCTCATCAATTTTTGTGCTGGTCGTAGTTTGTGTTTCCCGTACTATGTAATATTATAGTTGAATATTTATCAGTAATACTTTATAGATAATTTTTAATAGAAATTTAGATTTAGAGCTATCTTGTACTGTCATCATCATCATTAAGTAAGAAGGTTGGATATATAAATAATCAAATTGCTAAATAAAAATACCTTAAAAACATCCTTTCAAAGGAAACAGCAGATTAATTTCAGCCACTATCGTGGCCATCTTTAGTGCTGAATCACAACCTAGACGTACGTTCCTTAGTTTCAAAGGGTTGTTTTGTTGGCGCCGCAGTTCTTTCACTTCACATCGTTTTCTTCCATTAGCTGTTGCCATTCCGGCGGAACTAAATAGTGCTCTCTGTCATTAACAGTATTTGAGTTATTTATAATTTCAATGGCCTCCCTTTTCAAAGTGTAACTATAGTTGTTATAAGGAGCTATTTTTTTAATGTTTATGGAGTTAGTATTAATTGGGTTATTATTGTGGGTAGTGGAAAAGGCTGTGGAGGATTTACCATATTTTAAATCTGCACGGTGTTCTTTCTCGCGTTCGCTTATCCGTCTTTTCGTCATGCCAATGTAGCTAGCTCTATCGCCGTTAATATGTTCGAAGTCTATTTCGTATATGCCTGCGGTGGAGTTTTGGGGGATAATATCTTTTTCGTTGCGTATGTGCTGGAAAATGTTTTTGTTAGGTTTAATTGGAATATTAATATTATGGATTTTAGCTTCGTTACGGATTTTTACGCTGGCGCCATTACAGAAAGGTATAGATGTGGTGAAATTGGGTTTTGTTTTTTGTGCATTATTAATTTTGTTTAATGTTTTTATGCGTTTTTTATAGAGAGTGTTGATACGGTTTTTGGAGTAGTTAGCTTTGCTGGCAATGTTTTTGATATGTTTAAGTTCTTTGTTGGGTAGGTTTTTATTAGAGCATACGAGGATTGCACGATTAATGTATGATTGTAGAGTATGTAAAAAAAAAAAAAAAACTCCGTAATACTAATGTAAACTTTAATGATAAACTGGTAAGTTTCGATGTCAAAGACCTCTATCCCTCAATCAATATACCGGAAATCACACAAACCATTAACAACAAATTAATTGAAACCTACGGAAATAATAAAACCAGCGAATCATTAATCCGAACCAACAATTTACTTCTAAACGATTCTTTTTTCGCGTTTAATCAAGATATATACCGCCAAACGCAAGGGGTGCCAATGGGGTCCCCTATCTGGGGTCATTGCTGAACTAAAACTACGCCTTCTAGAAAACTCTGCTTCCAATATAATAAATAAATGTAAACTCTGGACTCGTTATGTAGACGACATCTTTGCTATAATTCCTAACTCCATAAATCCCGATAATATCATTACCGAAATAAATAGCCTTGATAATAACATTAACTTTACCGTGGAAATAGAAACAAATAACACCCTAAATTTTCTTGACGTAAAAATCATAAAAAACCCAAATAATTCCCTAGATACCACCGTCTACCGCAAACCTACAGCTAACTCCGAAATCATAAACAAAAATTGTAATACCCCACTCTCATATAAATACTCTGCTCTACAATCATACATTAATCGTGCAATCCTCGTATGCTCTAATAAAAACCTACTCAACAAAGAACTTAAACATATCAAAAACATTGCCAGCAAAGCTAACTACTCCAAAAACCTTATCAACACTCTCTATAAAAAACGCATAAAAACATTAAACAAAATTAATAATGCACAAAAAACAAAACCCAATTTCACAACATCTATACCTTTCTGTAATGGCGCCAGCGTAAAAATCCGTAACGAAGCTAGAATCCATAATATTAATATTCCAATTAAACCTAACAAAAACATTTTCCAGCACATACGCAACGAAAAAGATATTATCCCCCAAAACTCCACCGCAGGCATATACAAAATAGACTTCGAACATATTAACGGCGATAGAGCTCTAGCTACATTGGCATGACGAAAAGACGGATAAACGAACGCGAGAAAGAACACCGTGCAGATTTAAAATATGGTAAATCCTCCACAGCCTTTTCCACTACCCACAATAATAACCCAATTAATACTAACTCCATAAACAGTAAAAAAATAGCTCCTTATAACAACTATAGTTACGCTTTGAAAAGGGAGGCCATTGAAATTATAAATAACTCAAATACTGTTAATGACAGAGAGCACTATTTAGTTCCGCCGGAATGGCAACAGCTAATGGAAGAAAACGATGTGAAGTGAAAGAACTGCGGCGCCAACAAAACAACCCTTTGAAACTAAGGAATGTACGTCTAGGTTGTGATTCAGCACTGAAGATGGCCACGATAATGGCCGAAATTAATCTGCTGTTTCCTTTGAAAGGATGTTTTTCAGGTATTTTTATTTAGCTATTAAATATAGTCCTCTTATTAAAATTTTACTAATTAAATAATCAAAATTTTAAAACAATTGATAACTTAATTAAGAACGTTTTTAGGGCGCCCTTAAGATTGCTTTCGCGTCCTTTTCATTTAATTTATTAGAATAAAATACACTTTCTCCGACCTGACACCTGAATACTGTACTATTCCATTCACACTTTTCGTTTTCAGTATCCATGCAATTAATTTTCCAGAGGCAATATAGTGTCTCGTTTCCTCTATAATTCTTCCTCTCCTGCCCCTCTCACTAATGACTCATGACTGGATGATCTACAAATGTTATTCCTATGATTTTCATCTGTTTCATTCTGTTCACAGACTGGTTAGTGAAAAGGGGAGTAGTATTTTTACGGCCTCTTCCGATATGGATTTCCCAGTATACGAGAATGAAAATTCTGAGTTTGGGGATCTAGATAGCCCAGGGCACTTTCTTTTTCTTTTACTAACTTCCCTCTTCACTTCCTGAGAAGAATGAAAAAGGAAAGGGCTCTCTATAGAGGCAGTAGTTGAGGAAATTGTTTACATGTATTTATCTCAATTTCATAGAAAACAACTGTTTTTCTTTTTTTGTAAAAAGGAGATAAAAACTGATCTTGTTCTCCATTTTTAAAAACGCGTCCCATTTTTGCGGAGGATAATTTAGCAAAATTTTTTTTAAGTGACTGAGGGCGCCAAGAAAACCTCAGGCAGGGGGACAAGTCCCCCTGGGCCTGTATGTGACTATAAGGAAAATAAAGTTTTTGATGACATTTTGTAATACAGTAAATAGTAATTATTGCATACTGGTTCTTTTAATTAACTAGATTACATTAAGAGCTGTTTTATCAGAAAGTATAAGCAAGTGATCCAAATTATTATTTATTACCAGTTAAAGAAATAAAATTGTCTAAATTATAAAACTTTATACTGTTTAAATTAAAATTGATTTTTTTACTGGATTTTGAGTATTTTGGAAGAATGATCATCAGATACCGAGGCTCATTAGCTCATTTTGATAAAAAAAAAACTCATAATTATTAATTAAATATGTTATTAAATTTGTATAGGTATATTTAAAGTTACTTAAAGTTGTTTAGTATAAGATCAATGCATCCATTGTCTTACAAATCTGCAATTTATAGGATAAATTTTTAAGAAAAACAGTTTCTTCCATTTCTTCCACTTGGAAGAAACCTATTTCTAACGGCCGGTTTTTTCCGCCTTGGAAGAAACTTGCCAACCCTGCAAAAAATATTTTATTTTCTAGTTTTGAATAAAAAACTGAATTGTTGGGGCTACCACAAGACATTTTCCTATACAGATTAACACGGTATGAATTATTTATTAAAATTATTCTCCAGGATGAACACTGATATTTTTTTTTATCTCACAGAAGCATAACAACTAAATGTCCGTCCAAAACAAAGAAAGTCAATTTTATGCCAATATCTGAGGACACTTTTTCTTTTTTTTTTGTTAAAATGAAAAATCAATAATTTGTTTCAAATTACCACAGGGCACAGATCTTTAGTTCAATCATTTGTCTCAAAGATACTAACTACCAACAAATTATTTTAAAGGTACATACATGAAAAATTTCTACCCCCACAAAGGGGGGGGGGGGGGTGAGGGAGGTATACTTCCACATGCACAAAATGTTTTCTTAGTTATTATTATTATCATCATCAATATTTCTCAAATAATTTCAAAATCATTTACCAAAAATAATTTTAATCATGTACTTTTACAAGAAATTTTGTCTCATTCTACCCAGGACTCAAAATTATCAGTCATTAGTTGTATTTTGCAACTAAATACACTGCTCAACATTGAAAATGCAACACCAAGAAGGAGTGGTCAGAAATTTGTGCAAATTTTAGAGTAGATGCATGTCACTGAGTTATGCGAATGATGTGAAATGTGCAGTTCTCTGACGCATGTGAAGTAAGATATAAGGGAAGGAACTTGCAGAATGGGCAATATTCGTGTCGTTATTTCTGCCAGACAAATTATCGAAGAAATTTTGCTTTTGTCTCGAAGGATACATGTAATAGGAGAGAATGCCAGACCACCGTCAACGAAGGCACTTCCAGTAGATAGACAATTTTACGAGGGGTATGGTGATTGGACTGAGAAGGAGAGGTTGGTCCTTACGTCAAATCGCAGCTAATACCCACATGGATGCGAACAAGGTGCATCGGCTGTGGCGAACATGGTTGGAACAAGGAAATGTGGCAAGATTGAAGGGTGCAGGTGCAGCCAAAGTGACGTCAGCACGTGTGGATTGATGCATCCGCCGACAAGCTGTGGCGGACCTGCAAGTCACTTGTACCTCAATTCTGAAGCATGTGCAAGATACCCTGTATGTTCCCGTGTCGATCAGAACCATTTCCCGTCCATTGGTTGCATGTGGCCTGCCCTCACGGCGTCCACTAAGAAGACTGCCATTGACCCCACAGCATAGATGCCAACGTTTGGAATGGTGCCGGACTAGAGCAATGTGGATGACAGAATGGCGAAACGTCATGTTCTCAGATGAGTCATGCTTCTGTTTATCCAGTGACAGTCGCCGCATACATGTGTGGCGTCGACATGGAGACAGATCTAATCTGGCAGTAACTGTGGAACACCCACCGCGCGACAACGTGGCATAATGGTTTGGGGCGATATTGCGTATAATTCCATGTCACCTCTAGTTTGTATTCAGGGCACTATAACGGCCCAACGATACTTGGATAATGTACTGCGGCCGGTGGCAATCCCCTACCTTCAGGGGCTGCCTAATGCAATTTTTCAGCAGGATAACGCCCGACCACACAGCGCTCGCATCTGCCAACATGCTCTGCAAGGTATACAGATGCTTCCCTGGCCATCATACTCTCCTGACCCGTCACCAATCGAACATGTGTGGGATGTGATCGGACACCATTAGCAGACTCTGCCCCTGTCTCGTTCAGAAGACGAACTGTGGCAAATGGTTGAAAGGGAATGGAGAGCCATCCCTCAGGACACCATCCACTCTTATTGACTCTATGCCTAGACGTGTTTCTTCGTGCATCACTGTCCGTGGTGGTCCTACATCCTACTGAGCTGATGCCGTTCCAGCTCTGTATTCTGCCTATCATTTTTAAATAAAGATCACTTATTGTTCCTTGCTGTCTCTGTCAATTTTCCAAATTTTATCACTTTCTGAACACTCCTTCTTGGTGTTGCATTTTCAAAGTCGAGCGGTTTGACAACCAGAATTTTATATGTTGTTGTCACTTTGATGCCTAACATTATTTTCCCCTTCAATGTGCAGTTATAATGTGTGATGAAAAGAAAGGCACTAACAACAAAGTAATAGAATTAAATTCCTAACTTTCTTTAAAAAATATTAGCAATATCACATTTTTAAAACTGAAAAAACTAACTAGATAAAGTATCAGTATTTTAAGTAATTATATTTTATGTACAATGTTTATGCATGTGTTTCTATGTGTAAATGCCAATTTTAAAATTGACATGGTACTTTTGTACAACATAGTGGCAGTGGCAACTAAGAAAACAATGTTAGTTGCCATTTGGCTCCCAACTTGCAGATTCTAATTTCAACCCCTGATTCTACCATATTATAAATTATGAAAAAAAATGGGATGACATGGCCACCTGTTGAGCGGTTGATCACAGGGCTTAACTTGCATGGGAACGCCGTTCCCATACTTCTTTTACGCATAAATTTTGATTTTTTATACATAAGATATTCCGCATTGGAGCTCACTACTAGAACTGACCAGTGCATCATTTCTGAAAAATCAGAGTCTAAATTTTTTTTCTCCTGCTTTTCTTTTCTTAAAAGTCACCTAATTTGTAAAATAACTTAGGACACAGGCATTTTCATCTATATAACTTGTACAGCAAGATTAGTTGTTTATCTCTATCACTTTTCACACAATGGCTAATGGATTGCTGTGTTGTTTAATGATAGGTGGTGGGCTGGTAAGGTGCCTAACATTAATCTAGAAAATGACACAACAGATATTAAATTTGTGTTTCAACCTGTTGCTGAAAACAAATTTAAGGCAATGGAAAAACCAGAATTTGAAACAATTCAGAGTTCTACTTATTTGATAAAACTTCCCGGTAATCCTTCACCGACTGATTCCTTGGCAAGATTCTATGCATATGATCCAGAAACAGCAAACAAGGTTTCTTTGGTAATAGACAATATTTAGAAGTATTTTTGGCAAAAAAATTTTATAACATTAGCATTTTCACCTTTAAATTCTGTGCACTCTTCACTAAAAGCCAAAATGGACAAAATTGTAGAGTCCGCAACGTCAGCTTTTTTGCTGAACCCTTCTCTTTTTCATAACCTAGAAAATTTTGTGTAAGAGATAACTAATAAAAATTTTGATTTTTGTTAATTTGACTGTATCAGCTTTTTAGAAAAGGTGTTTCATCTATTTTTAGTTCAACAGATTGAGACAGAATTCTGTTTAAAATTACCATAAATTTTTAAGGGAAAAAGTGTGTAGAGTCCACAACAAGGCACATTTTATGCCACAACTCATTCATAAATATTTACATTAATATTTTTCTTAGCATGCAGTATATTATTAGGGGAGGGCTATCTTATATAAAAGAGGTGATCTAATTAAATATATATTTATTGCTTAGATATATTGAGTTAAACTTCTGTGAATGTAGAGTCCGCAACAACCAAATACTGTGAAATGCCCCGATTACTAAAGATAATCTCTCACATTATTGTCCAATTGTGGTACAAATTCCTTTAAGAAAATCGATAGAAAATATCATGGGAAGAAAAAGGTAAAAAGTATGACGGAAAAAAAAACTAATACCAGTGTGACAATGCAGTAAAAACTGACTGAAGTTCGAGAAGAGTGGGGCACAATAGCCCTGAAGTTATCATCAAGGCTTACGTATGTCTTGCCTAATATGTGTATGAAACTGTTTTACCAAAAATTAAAACCAAAACTCTTATTTTGTGGAGTGGTAGTATTTAGTAACCACTTTGTAATTGATATTTTTATATTTAATAAAAAAGACTCACCTGCGGTATCAGTGGCTTTTGAGCAAAATTCTGTTGTAAAGATTAAGGTCAAATTGCCATCAGGAACTAATGAAGATTTCTTTTCTAAAAGCTCGGATATCTTCACAAAGCGAGGCTTTCCATATCCACTATTCGTCGTTATAAAATCTTGTGAAATTCGATGCACATACTCCTTCTTCCCATTGACAGTTTTTAGGCTAAATGTCCACGTCAAATTTTTGGAAGGGCCAGATGCAACTCGATACAGATAAACACTAATATATCCAGCATTTTCTGAATCCTCCTCAAAATCAAATTCTGACTCACAATTCGGATAGATTCGCAAATACCAGGATTCCCCATCAATAACAAAGTGAGGACTCTGATAAAATTCCTTATCTTTATCCAAAAGTGGAACAAAATCATCTATTCTCCATTCAAAAGTGTATTCTCGCGTAAGATCTTGTATTTTTCCAATGGTAGTCATGCCGAACATTTGTTTTGCAATTTTTACCAGTTTCACTTCTTGTTATTGAATTACTTGTTCTCCAGTAGATTACCTGGAAAAAAAAAATCTTTAACTAAATTACACATCATATACAATAACAACATTCAGCATTATTGAACGAGAAGAGAACTATATTTAGAAACTAACTTACATTTCATAACTGAGTAGCAAAAGATGCACTTTTCCTCTTGCTGTCAGAGCATTCAATGAATAACGATTGTTTATGGTACAAGTCGCCTCTGCTTTGTTCACTTTAAATATTCAATATTTGCTAGTATCGCCCAGCATTTTAAAGTAAGCATTTAAGTAATAAAATACAAAAATTCAAAATTTCAGTGTAAACAATGTAATAATTACTCTAACCTTAAGGGAAAAAAAAAACTATTAGCACCTTTATTTACATGATGATGCATATCTCTATGAATTTCTCTGTTTGTCTCTCAATACCAGAGATGCCAACTTCTAATGACAAAAAAGCAGGAGATTTTTTAACAGAAATCACAAGACTTTTTTCAACAAGAAAGTTTGTAATAAAAATGAGTAAAATAATGCAAATTTAATTTTAAGTAAAGCTTTATAAGCTTAGGAGGTATTTACAAAGCATCAGTATTAAAATTAAATGAATAATAGGGATAAAACGGATAGTGATTTTGCCGGATACTGGATATCGGATATCCGGAGCTCTTCTGCCTGCCGGATACGGATATCCGGACCGGATATCCGGCATTAGTTTTGTTTTTTGTTGTGTTGTATATTTCTTTTCTTTTTCTTTATTTTAAAACAATAAAATATAAACATATTTCATATACTATTCTTTTAAAAACATTTTAAATATATTTAAACATATTTATTTAATATTCTATTTATTTGTGCAATATTGCCATGAAGAATAAAATTTTAAGCCTAACATACTCATTCCTACACTTGCAATTTTTGGTGAAAAGCACAATCGCAAAAAGATAGGTTTTGTTCAGAATTATAAAACTAAAACTTATTATTTATATATTTTTTACAATACTATTATCAAAAAAATGAAATAAAATATTTTACTAATATAATCACAGTTGAAGGGTTATTTTCACATGAAAACTAATATGTTGTGGCCATCACAAAACTTTCTTCTACATAATTCTATATAACAGCGCCACTTACGGTTTAAATCGTATAAAAGTTTAACCATAGCTTCTCACAATAAATATTTTACAAAAGGAGTTTATCAATTTTAATCAACAGATGCTGAGATATACGCTTGTGAAAAATCATAATAGAAGCTCCACCTGTCGGCTGATATACACATAAATAAGGTCAACATTTGCTTTCATATTGGTTGTCTTATATATCAAGTTTCATGCACATATGCCATAGAAGTTGGGATTAACTTAGCCTATTCATTAGGTAAATTGTAGTGCAGTATTGCCACCTGTTGGCCGATATACACCTGAAATAAATCGCAATAGTGTTTCACAATGACTGGTTCTCTCACATACCAAGTTCTATGCAATTATACACAATAGAATAAGCGATATAGCCTTCCCCTTTTGGGGGGAAATTTCTGTATTGCAGAGCCACCTACTGGCCAACATGCACCTAAACTGAACCAGCATAATTTCTCATAATGCCTTTTCAACATGAAGTTTTGTGTAGTTACATGAAATAGAACCTAAAATATAGCCTTCCCTAAATTGCAGAAAGCACTGTATAACTATAACAGCACCACCTGTAGAGCGATTGGCACCAAAATCTGATAGGCACTAATATATGCCAAGTTACATGTACATATATATTTATATGAAATTCTGTACAGTAGTTTCTGAGATATAGCCTTCCTGTAAGTTGCAGAAATCGCAGTATGGCAGCACCACCTGTTGAGCCATTTGCACCAAAAGTTGGTAGGCACTGATTTATGTCATGGCGCAACTACACATAAATTTATATGTAATTGTAGTGTGCAGTAATTCCGGAGGTACAGTTGAACAGAATTTTTGTCACACACACATAGACATTTTTTTTAAATTGGTCAAACCAGGTTCTGAACTTCTTAAAATGTGTAAATCCATTAAAAACCAGAAGTTGAAAATTTTTATGAATCCAATACTTTCTTTTGAGACATTTATAAGAAAGCATAAAAGAAAGACATAAATAAACTAAAAGCTTCAAACTAGTATGTTATGGCCATCACAAAACTTTCTTTTATATCTCTCTATATAATAATGCTACATGCTGTTTAACATGCAGAAGAAATATAATCATAGATGCTTACAATAAAGATTTTAGATATTGAGTTTAGTGCAATTTTAATCAAAAAATTTTGAGATGTAGCCATGTGGAGAATCACAGAAGGTGAGGAACAGCTGCGCCACCTGTTGGTCGATATATACCCAAATTAAGCCAACTTTTATTCTCATATTATTTTTATCTTGTTTATCTCTTAAATTTTATAGATGTTGAGATTTAGCCTTCCTATTCACAGAGTAAATTGCAACATAATATATAGCCACCTATTGACCAATATGCACCAAAATTGAATCAACATGATGTTTTATAAAAATGACCCTTTCCCATACTAAATTTTTGGCAATTATACACGAATGAATCTCAGATATATCTTCCCCATTCATGGGAAAATTGCAGCATAGCAGCGTCACCTATTGGCCATTATGCACAGAAATTGAATGAACATGTTTCATAATAGCCCTCCCTGTGACACACTTAGTTTATTTTTTTTAATTATACACAGTATAAGCTGAGATATAGTCTTCCTTTAAATGGGAAAAATCACAGTATAGCAGCACCATCTGTTGAGTGATTTGCACCAAAAGTTGATGGGCACTTTTTTTTGGTAAGATGCAACTATGTATAAATTTATTTGAAATTCTGTGCATTAACTCTTGAACTGTACAAAATTTTTGTCAGATAGACATTATCCAAAAATGGTCAAATTGTGTTTTGGTTCCCTCAAAATGCGTAAATCCACCGAAAACTGGAAGTTGAAAATTTTCACGAATCCAATACTTCCTTCTATTTAATATAGAAGAAAGGAATAATTCAAAATGAATTTATACTTTTTACTTATTTTATATTCTGCACAAATAAGAAAGAAAATTTTACATTAGTTATTAAAAGTGCTTTAAGTAAGTGAAGTTTTTCTGCAGTACAAAATTAAAATCTTTAAATAACTGCTTTTTTTTTTTTTTCTTCTTCTTCTCCCCTTATGAACAATATGAAAGTGAAAGTACAGACTTTCTGAAAATTTAAATATGTACTTTTATTTGAAGTAATTTTCATTTTTTGGGATATATCTATGCAACGCAACAGGGAATTCTAAATTCAGGTGCTTTAGTAAGATACTTCATTAGAAATGCAAATTTATATAAATTGGAGGGTTTTTTAAAAAATCCAAATCGAATAGATAGATGGTGCAAGTAATGCCAGGTTTCTGCTAGTATAAATATATGGTCACAAAAACAACAGCTTTATTGTGTATGGAAAACTGGATTGTAAATAAACAGGTTCTAGTCAATAAATGCACATTATTTGACTCATTCTCGAAACAATCTAACAATTTTAACATCCAAGACTAACAATATTACTAACAATCTAACAACATATTAGCAAAAGACATGAAAACAGAGTTATATATACACTGCAACTGCAGAGAATAAATATCATTTGTTCAGGAACAACTATGAACAGATTTTTATTGTTATGGGGAAGATTAGGGAGAGTGTTATAGATCACTCTGGAAAAAAAACCTAGCTAACTCTGTACAAAATTAAAATAGGGCTTCTATATTTCTTAGACCTGAAGCTACTTTTGGCTAAATTTGTTTGCTAATGAGTCCAAAATCGATTTTCGCAGAAGCCAACTTAAAAAACAAAAAAAAAATCCTTTACAAGCTACAACTGATCTAAAAAAAAATTAAAAAATTGTCGCAAAATTTTCATCTGATGGGAGTTAAAGCTTGAATTTTCTCCTTCGGATATCCGGCTTGAAATTGCCGGATATCCGTAATCCGGTGTGCTGATATCCGGTACCCCGCCGGATATTTAAAACTCAGCCGGATAGGCCGGATACCGGATAGTTACCGGATATCCGTTTCATCCCTAATGAATAACATATGTTTATTGCAGTAAAACAAACTATATATATATACAAAAAAATCCTCAGACATAGTTGTTTAAAATTTAAGTCAAAATAGACAGATTTGATCATTCTGCTCTTAATATGAAACAATAAGGATCTTAATTATCTTTGTAAAAGAAAAGGTAATAAAGAAATGAAAATATCAGCTATATTCTAATGAAATTTGAATTCTTTAAGTCTGCACTAGTAATGGTATTTAAAAGAAAAAAAAACTTTTTGATAATAATAGACATTTTTCATTATGTAAAAATGAAAGTTAAAAATTTATTCTTAGCAAAAATTAGTTTCAAAGCATTGTATAGCAATTCACATCCAAACTGAACTTGATAAATTGCAGGGCAAGATAAATTTCAATTTTCTTTCAAAATTTTTTACCCAATCCCACAAATTTTAAGCCTAAATTATGCTAAGAGGGATAGATAAAAATTACACCAGAAAAGCAGGAGAAATGAGTGGAAAAGCAGGAGCATAGAAAAACAAGCAAAAAGCAGGAGACTTGGCATGTCTGCAATACCAAAACAGGGTTGCTACACAAATCAGGAGAAAAAATTCCGAGAGTTTTCCCTGTCTCTTTTAGAAGTAAAATAGATGGCACGTAATCTTGCAGCATTAGAATCTAACATGTCTACAAGTCAACTGAACTTATTTAGGGTACATTAATTTTATTAACTTACTACAGTCAGGGAAAAAAACATAATTGATTTGTTATGAAGCACTAAAACTTAAAAAATATTTGATTATGAAAATCTTTACCACTGTTTTTCTAAAAAATTAAGAAATTCCCTGAATTTCCCCTGTTTTGGAAATAAATGTTGAAATTCCCTGAGTTTTCCCTGTTTTTTAATAGATTTTCAAATTCCCTGAGTTTTCCCTGTTTTCCAGGTACCATAGCAACCCTGCCATAGTTCTTCATCTGGGTTTCAATAGCAAAGAACACTGCCTATATCGAAAGAGCATGCCAAGAGTTTGAAAAAAATATACAGTATCGGACCTTTTATCCGGCATCCCGAAAACCGGAATGTTCCAAAAACCGGCATTTTTCAAAATTCAAACTAAATTGGAATTTTTTTTTTTTTTTTTCTGAAATCTTATATTTTTTAGCGAATCCCAAATAATAATAATATTAATAATAATACATAAAAAGAAAGAAAATCCTTTAAAATCTCGTTCTCCATAAAGGAAAAATAACTTTAATTACAATTTAAACAACTCAAAAAGGATATTTCAGAACAATTTTGATTAAGGCACCCATTGCTAATGCCGATGTACAGCTCACGGAATGAGTCGATACTGCAAACTGCATCACTAACCAGTACTTTTCATCATTACAATACATATAACAAAATATTATCTTTTTAAGTAGAAAAAAAAGAATAATAATAAAAGAAAATTATTTTACTTTGGCGCTTCTTTTGAAATTCACTGAAATGAATGAACTTTACTTTTAAGATTAATGAAACAAACATTTAAAATTGTAATAGAAAATTGAGCTGCTTTACTGCATATGAATCCAAAACTGCAGCCAGAAAAGCTTTCGGAGGATCGACAGCTTCAGGAAATAAAACAATGTTAATTAAAAATTATTTATAACTAAAATATTTAATATTTTTGCAAAATTATGGCCTGGCATTAATCCAAAAACACATGAAAATCTGTAAACATCAGTCACTGCCACGCAAGTGTCGATACACCGCATCCCTGTGTAATGAATCAACCCAGTATCAAAACTTAGCTCTTTCTGCTGCATTCTATGAGCAAAGAAATGGAACAGATAAACAAACGTGATTACTGTCACGTGCTTCAAGGTCAACGGATCTTGTGCTACTGGGTCATTCTTTCAAATGCAGAAAGGGGAGAAAATAGATGTTACTGCAAATGCAAACGATCAAATGTGAGTCAGTGCGTTGTGTTTACCTTCTTTTCTGCGTTTGTATTATGATAAGAGTTCTGCATCTGTTTTTATTCATGATCTTTGAGCTTCTAATATATATATTTCTTTTATCACTCTTTTTTTTTTTTTTTTGTTCTTGTATGTATTATTTTATCAGTACAATTTATAAGCATGTTATTTTGTTGTTTAATGGGAGGGGGTAATTTTTGCAGATGTAATATTTCCGTTTTTCGTCAGGGACCCGAAATCCGGAAAATTCCAATAACCGGAATCGGGTCGGTCCCGCGATTGCCGGATAATGGGTCCTGTACTGTATATATATTATATACTAGCCACCTTCGGCAACCAGCTGGTTTGCAATCCTTGAAAAATCCGACTTTACGAAACTCCCGCTCAGTGGCGCCTTTTTCCCGTTTCAGGTCTTTCAACAGCTTATTCACATATAGTGAAAATAGCTTTATTAAAAAATTTAATCGCAATAAATTCCAACTCAGTAGTGCCTGCGGCGCCCTCTTCCAGTTTCGATATCTGAAACAGCCTGTTCGCTCACCAGGCTGAGATTTAAATTATTTCATTTCTTACACAAGAAATTTGTTTATGAAATCACCCATTAATGTAACTTTGAATCTTTCAAAACAAAGAAATTTGGATTAATCTTTAGCTGCTAATGTGAGAAATTCCAAATTGCACTGAAGAGTAGACTGTGTTCCCGACAATGATGTTCTGAGAAAACTAATTCCTATATTTATAAAATCAAAGCTAAAATTTAAGGTGTCTCAACGTTGGCCCAACAACCAAATTTTCTGTATCAATCTGCAGCAAAACAGAATTTGTCAGAGAACTAGGAATGACAGGCACAGTGCGGTGTATCATAAGTATTACCAGCAATTTATAAAATATATAAAATTTGCACCTACAAAACAAATAAGTTAAGAACATACATACATCAAGTACACTGATCTAGGGACATAATGTAAATCATATCTGTATTTTTAAACCTGGCACTCCTACTCAGAGATGTAAAATTAATCTACAGAGCTTTCAATAATCTGCAGCGCTCACTAGCGTGCTGCACTGTTTCTGCTACTGGAAACGTGGGCCATGTCCCAAGGTGCCCCCATCCATTTTCCTATACATTTAAGAGTTAAAAAATAGGCTTTCTAATTTAAAAAATATTATATTTTGGGGGTTCCCAAAATAGAGAGATTAAAAAGTATTACTAAATCCAGAAACAATATTCAAATGATGTGATGATGAGCACGTTTTTGCAATTGAGGTTACCACAACCTAAACGGCCATTTGGCGAAATTATGGATCAACAGGTTTGGCACTATTTGTCTTACTTGGCGATAACAAGTTGACTGTATCCTGTTCTTCAGTTACCCCACTTTTGATTGCTTTTAATGCTTATGAAGCAAGCATACATTGGGATACCCACTGCAGTATAGATTTTCATGGATTTTTTAGTGCATGCATGAGCATGATGGAGAAAGAAAAAATAACAATAATTGAACTTTTTATATATTAAAAATAACTATTTTCGTACTTGTTTTATTATACTGAATGTGACTTGTGTTGGACTTTTGTTTGCAATCCGCATTAGCTAGTTGATGTGATTCATATTTAAAAAGCTGTTTGTTGATATTCTTTGCATTTAAAATTGCATTAACGATCGTTAACGTCAACAGCCACCATCTTGGAAAGTAAATAACACCTAGATGCCAGTAAAAATCACCAAAATTGCTTAGAGGGCACAGCTATTACAAAGTTTAAAAATATTTGTATATAACAGTCTCTCTTTCATTTATTTAATTGGACATAATATTTCAAATTTGTTTCTGTCCTTTGGTCAGCTAACTATGAAATTTATGAAACCTATCAATGCCAGGTTTATAAAAAAAATGGAGACAATTATTAAAATTTTATATATATATATATATATATACAACTGTTAAATAAATGTAAATATAAAACATTTTATTTTAATACTTACCACCTGTGGATCACAATTTGGGGATGATAATGACTAAAGATTAAAAATCCTGAAATTATATGGGAAAATAAATAAAAATAAAATATAGGGCATATTAATACTTTGATTATTCTTTAAACTGTAACCAATAACATACATGCTAACTCTACTATTTTTACCAATCGACTACTGGTTTTTGGCGATTTCTACTGGATTTTGTTAAATCTGCTGTTTTTCAGCAACATACAATAAAACTCTAAAATTTAGCAATTTTTCTGTAAATGTATAGAGTAAAATATCTGTTTTTTTTTTTTTTTTTTTTTTTTTTTTTTTGGGGGGGGGGGGGGGGGTTAAATAGTGCTTTTTTATGTAAATATAATTATTTATTAATCTCAATTATAAACACACATCTATAAATTTGCAGTTAATTTAAGAATCTGGATAAGCAAGAATGTACTATTTTTCTTAAGCTCTAAAACAAAAATTGGCAAATACGGTAATATTTAGTATAAGCGTATTTTCAGTCGGATTAAAAAATAAATAAAAACGGAATTTAGATTCTCATTATCTGATAAAAATATGGATAACATTTTAATTTCCAAATACAATGGAAATTTAATTTCAAATTGTTATGAACAAAAGTTTTGCTTCTTTTCTTAATATAGCAAAATTTGCAACAAATTTTAAAAATAACGTATCATTGGATATATTTTCTTTTCTATATTTTGGGAGTTTAAATGTCAGTCATCTACTGCGTTTTAAAGTTGAAAAGTTGGCAAGTTTACAATAATATAATACGTATTAAGAAATTACAAAAGATGCATCTAAATTTCAACTATACAACAGTTTTCTCTAAACAGTCATTGAAAAAAAATTCTGAAAGCGGAAAATATTCCTGAGATCACGAAAAAAATTCTACACAAATCATAAGTGTTGTAATTTATAATCGCTTCTAAAAGTAATTAACTTTCAGTAATTTTACACACATTCCATATGCTATAACATTTTAATAAGCGTGAGAATTCAAAAAATTTATAAAAGAAAAGTACCTGAAATCATAAAAAGCTAAGAACTCCGCTAAGATCGAAGAAAGATCGGACAACGACAACATGCACGTGCAACGCAAGATGCCAAACAAAAACAAATCCCTGTTGCCAGATTATTATTCTAAATCAGTATGCGTTCAGCTACGTTCTGAATCGCACCGATCAGATTGAGAGTTGAGAAGTTTGATCCTTTGAACTGTCCACAAAATAGAACTAAAAAATCAGGAGCGGGTTCAGGCTCTCGACCGATCCAGGATCCAGGGTCGATCCAGTTGGTCATGGAACAATGGTCCTGACTAGCTTTTCTTTTGTATCTCAGTTATTAATTAAAATAATATCTATGAGAACAATGCGTCCAGCATGAAGCTAGAGAAGAGGAGAACCAACGCCAAGTTACGAAAATGGTTCAATTTCGAACTGAGCTGCTCTGCTATACCGACTGACCCTTGCGCCATCTATTGAGCACTTTCTAAAGCAACATTAATTCTAAACGAATTTAGGAAGAAAATAAATAATTTAAATTATAACTAGAATGACCGTATTTTTACTTTCTTCTATATGTAATATAGAGAAAGTATTGGATTCGCGAAAATTTTTGACCTCCGTTTTTTGACGGATATCTACACGTTTTGGGATGTCCTGAACACGAATTGATAGTTTTTAAAAAATATCTGTCTGTCTGTCTGTCTGCTTGCGGTTTCTTGTTTTCACCGTATCTCACGAATCAATGAATGAAATTCAACCAAACTTGGTATATAGTTGGACCCTGGCGGGGCATTGTGCTGATTAGATTTGGGGATCAATAGCCCAGCAGGTGGCGCTGTGATCGCATTTTATGTAAATTTTTAACATGGCAGTATAGGACAAAATTTCGTATTTTTCACCGTATCTCACGAACTAATGAATGAAATTCAACCAAACTTGGTATATAGTTGGAACCCGACGGGGCATGGTGCTGATTAGATTTGGGGATCAATCGTCCAGCAGGTGGTGCTGTGATCGCAAAATTTCGTATTTTTCCCCGTATCTCACGAACCAATGAATGAAATTGAACCAAACTTGGTATATAGTTGGACCCTGACATCGAATGGTGCTGATTAGATTTTGGGATCAATCGCCCAGCAGATGACGCTGTGATCGCATTTTATGTAGACTTTTAACATGGCAGTATAGGACAAAATTTCGTATAAATGTACATAATGAGCGTTATTTTAAACTTGTGATTGTAAAATTAATATGAATTATTGATAATAGTAGTAGTTAACTACGAAAAAAAATTTTGTGCATGTGGGGGCACAGGTTCCCCCCCTGGAAATTCTCAAGATGGGTATATTTCGAAAGATCTCGTCAATACCTTTAAAACGAATGGTTGATCTATAAATCTGTGATAATTTAAAACAAAGTTATCGATTTTTTTTTACTTTTAACAAAAAAAAAAAAAAAAAAAAAAAAACTTGGAAAAAAAATCGTATTTTTTTTTTTTAACGAAATTTAACCAAACGTGGTATTTAGTTGGTCCCCGACATAAACTGGTGCTGATTACATTTGGTGATCAATAGCTCAACAGGTGGCACTGTGATCGCATTTTTTCTAAACTTTTAAACTGGCAGAAAAGTTCAAAATTTCGTATAAATGTACATAATGAGGGTTATTTTTTACTTGTGATTGTAAAATTAATATGAGTTATTGATAATAGTAATAATTAACTAGGAAAAAATTTCTGTGCATGTGGGGGCATCGCTTCTTCCACTGAGGGGGGGATTTTCAAGATGGGTATCTTTCGAAAGATCTCGTCAATACCTTTAAAACGAATGGTTGAACTATAAATCTGTGTTGAAGCAATCGGAGTGCGGGCGCCAGTACAGGAAACCAGACGGTCACGTGATGAAAGAGAACCTTTTTTTATTATTGTTATTATTATTTTTGCTCTCTCGGAAACATGTTCGTTTTCGGGAGTCAAGTCAAATCGTTCGGGTTTTCATAATCTAATGAAATCATACCTGATAATTCTAATTCTAATGTTATTCGTTAATCATTATTATTGTTTCATGAATACATTACATTCGTTGAGTCAAGTAAAATCGTTCAGGTATTCATAATCTAATGGAATCATACCTTATAATTCTAATTTTATTCGTTAATCATTATTCGTTAAATCAAATCAAACTTTGGTTTAATTTGTATTCGATTCTAAAACCATGTGCAATCATGAACTATTCTCAGTAAAACTTTATTCTTTTACTTTGTGACAATTCATTTAAGTCATAAAAGGCATTCGAAATTCTTTAAATGTTATTCGATTAATTCTGTGAAATATTATGTGTTTGTTTCCACAACTCTTCTGAATAAGTTGTCATCTGTCTTACAATTCGTGAAGTCAAGAGAAAATGTGTTTAAGATTTGTGTCAATCACATATTCGGATATATTGTCTTGATATTCTGCAAGTCTGTTATTAAATTCCAGTATATTAGTAATCAATGATTTAATCTTTATTTTGTGTGTGGCTTAAAATCTATTCCAAGCGACCACAGGAAATGCAGGAGAGAGGTGAGTTAGCTTTTCCTTAATATTATGCATGTTAAAACTCAGTTTCGTTTGAGTAAAATGTTTTTTATGCAGGTCAATTCTTTATGCATGAGTCTAGTTAGAATGTAATCAACATGTTTTTGGTCCGTCTTAGAGCCATGAGGCTATCGATGATTTATATATATATATAAGAAAAAAAACTATATATATTTAATATGTATTTGATATTCTTATTCTTATTCGTAATCATTTATTCTTAAAATGATTTATTTTTGTTCTTGAATGTTTGTTCTGTAATTCGAAGGCCTATAGTTATGTGTATTTAAACTTATATATTCTAAAATGCCGAAATTATCTAAGCAAGTTTTATTATTTGAAAATTTATGTAAGGAAATCGATAGTTTTAGAGATAGAGTAAAGGGGTGTAGTAAAGATGAACAATCTAAGGTTAAATTATTAAAAACCAAAGTTCAATCGTATGATCATGAAATCGCGGAAATATTTAAAAATTTATCCGCTAAAGAGAATGAGGATTATATGGATATGTATTTGAGATATAAAGGAGTGGTTTTTGATTTACTGGTGGAGTTAGAGGACAAAACAGAAGTAAAGGCGTGCGATTCAGATACTCACGCGGAAAATAAAGATGAGAAAAATGGAAAATCGTCTCTTATTAAATTACCTAAATTTGATCTTCCAAAATTTTTTGGTGAAACCGAAAATTGGATTTCTTTTAAAGAAATTTTTAATTCGACAATTCTACAAAATAATCAATTATCCAAAATTGAAAAATTGCAATATTTACATTCTTCAGTGCGCGGAAACGCAGCTAAATTAATTCGAGGATTCGCTGTAAAAGAGGAAAATTTAGATCAATGTTGGGAAATATTAAATGAAAGATATGAAAATAAGAGACAATTAGCATTGAGTCAAATTAACAAAATATTTTCTATGAAAATTGTAAAAGCAAACAATGCTAAAACTTTACTTGAGTTATTAGATACTTGTAACGAAGCCGTCAGAAACTTAAAAACTTTGGGTTTAGATTCTAATGCGTTAAGCGACTTAATTATAATAAAATTCATGATGGGGAAATTGGATGAATCGTTAAAACAGAGATGGGAATTAATGTTGGACAGTGATAAATTGCCTGATCTTGATCTTTTTAGGAAATTCGTTGAGCGCGAAGCGCGCGGTGTTGAAGAGATAAAATGTAAACAAGACGTAAAATTCACTAATTCGAAAAATATACATAATGTACTGAGTACAATTGTGAAAAGGGAAAATACGTGCATTCTTTGTAATGAGCATCATCCGTTATTTAAATGTCCGACATTTAATTCAAAACCGGTTAATGAAAGATGGAAATTCGTTGAATTAAATAAATTATGTCAAAATTGTTTACGCCAAAATCATAGGCTGGAGAATTGTAGGATAAACATTAATTGTAAAAATTGTGCAGAAAAACATCATACATTGCTACATGTTTATGGTAGAAATATAAATTCTGAAAGGGCGAATCATGTATCGCCAGACATTTCGGTTTCAAATAGTGCTCAGTTTTATTCTAGCAATGTTTTATTATCAACGGCCCTAATTAAAATTAAATCGAATAAAGGAAAAATTATGCATTGTAAAGCTTTGATAGATAATGCTAGTCAAAATTCATTAATTACTAAGGAATGTGCTAAGCGACTAAATTTGCCCTTACGGAGCACGTCGCATAGTATAATAGGGATTAATTGCGTTTTAGCAGAGACTGCTCTAAACGAAACAGAAGTTAGCTTCACTCCGCATTTTTCGTCGGAGTCATTTTCAGTCAGCGCTTTTATAGTTGATAGGGTTACCTCACCTCTCCCTAATTTCCAACTACCGCAACATGAGTGGCCACACATAAAAGGATTGCAACTAGCTGATCCCAATTATTTTGCTAGTGGTCCCATCGATATTCTTCTTGGGGCAGAATTAGTCGCCTCAATCTGCAATGGCAGTCCAATTCAAGGGCCAGCTGGAACTCCTACAGCATTTCCCACTAAATTGGGTTACCTCCTTTCAGGAAAAGTCGAAAGTCTTCATTTTACAAACTTAAATTTATGTCACCTCACTGTTGATGATGACTTAAATAATACATTGAAACAATTTTTTGATAGAGAATCTACACAAAATGTAGATACAAAAAATTTAGAAAATGATCCTGTGGAAAATATTTATTTCACAAAAGCAAAAAGGAATACGCAGGGAAAATATACAGTTCATCTACCGTTTAAGCCAGATAAGGCACTAGGTGACAGTAAGTCAGGTGCTATTTCAAGATTTCTTTCCATTGAAAATAAAATTAAAAAGAATCCACAATTAAATGTGGAGTATTCGAATTTCATGAACGAATATATAAATTTAGGTCATATGACAAAATTAAATCAAAACAAATTTAGTGAAACGCCACATTATTATTTACCGCATCATGCTGTGGTAAATGAAAACTCTGAAACAACAAAATTACGTGTAGTATTTGATGCCTCGTTTAAAACAACAAATAACAAATCTTTAAATGACATTCTATATATTGGTCCTAAACTACAGTCAAATATTTTTGACAATTTAGTAAAATTTCGAGCCAACCCTGTAGCGTTCAGTGCAAACATAGCTAAAATGTATCGGCAAATCTTAATTGAAAGGAAACATAGAATCTACCAAAGAATTGTTTGGATAGAATCTCCCAATGACCAATTATCTTTTTACGAATTGAATACTGTCACCTACGGAACAGCTTGTGCACCCATTGTTAACTTCTGTATCCGAGCAACTCCTCCTATCCCACCTACCAATTCTATGCATCATTCCTGTCCCTCACTTGTGGGTTTAGTGCAAAATGCTCGCATGTCTGATTTAACCCTTCACGGTGCCAAAAAAGGTGTGGACAATGTTAATCATAATTCTACATCAATACAAGGTGAAAAATGTGATAAAACTCTGTCCCTAGAATCAGTCTCTACTCTTAAATCATCTGATATTCCAATTAACTGTCAAAAATTATCTGCTTATGAGTCTAATGTTTTCATAGAGGAAAATCTGTCTGAAAGTACTTCGATCATTGACTTTCCTGCGAATTCTCATTCACCTTTTTCAAGCCCTGTTAAAAGAGTACCGATTTCTGCGACTTTGAGTCCAAATCGTTTTATTGATATTCGAAAACACCTCCTGAGCTATAAAGTTGAAAATACCCTAAAAAATGAAAATACGATGTTAAATAAGGAAAATCTCGCACTTCAGAAAACTTTTGATAATCAAGATTCCCCTACTAAAGACCTCCACATCCATAAAATACCACCCATGTACCCTCTACATTCAGTTGCAGTTCAGGAACAATCCTTTGACAATACCCTTGTAGGAAGCTCTAAACCTCCCCTCGCTCTCAATCTCCAAGAAAACCAGCAAATTTTGTTACCGGAATCCCACCACTTTACATCCTTATCCACCACACATTATCACTACTTAAGTGCTCATGCTGGTTCTAATTTAGTCTTATTTAATCTGGTTCTTATTCCAAAAAACTTTCGGATCTCTCACGGGCGATCCACTGTTAAACCAGTCATGAGAGAATACTTGATTTATCTTCGTTTGGCAATGAAGTCTATACTACCATTAAAATTGCCAGAAACCTCACTAACTTTCATGTTTTTAAGTCTCTCTTCTAGGTGTAATTTTCTTATACAGGCGAAAAAGACATTTTGGAGAAGGTGGACTAAACAACATATGCAGAGCCTCAACCAACAGCCAAACCAAGCAAATATGTCAAGCAACTTGTCATCCCTGTTCCAAGTATGTCGACTCCTGCCCCGGTGCCTTCCCCGCCCGCGCAGTATGTTGAAGCAATCGGAGTGCGGGCGCCAGTACAGGAAACCAGACGGTCACGTGATGAAAGAGAACCTTTTTTTATTATTGTTATTATTATTTTTGCTCTCTCGGAAACATGTTCGTTTTCGGGAGTCAAGTCAAATCGTTCGGGTTTTCATAATCTAATGAAATCATACCTGATAATTCTAATTCTAATGTTATTCGTTAATCATTATTATTGTTTCATGAATACATTACATTCGTTGAGTCAAGTAAAATCGTTCAGGTATTCATAATCTAATGGAATCATACCTTATAATTCTAATTTTATTCGTTAATCATTATTCGTTAAATCAAATCAAACTTTGGTTTAATTTGTATTCGATTCTAAAACCATGTGCAATCATGAACTATTCTCAGTAAAACTTTATTCTTTTACTTTGTGACAATTCATTTAAGTCATAAAAGGCATTCGAAATTCTTTAAATGTTATTCGATTAATTCTGTGAAATATTATGTGTTTGTTTCCACAACTCTTCTGAATAAGTTGTCATCTGTCTTACAATTCGTGAAGTCAAGAGAAAATGTGTTTAAGATTTGTGTCAATCACATATTCGGATATATTGTCTTGATATTCTGCAAGTCTGTTATTAAATTCCAGTATATTAGTAATCAATGATTTAATCTTTATTTTGTGTGTGGCTTAAAATCTATTCCAAGCGACCACAGGAAATGCAGGAGAGAGGTGAGTTAGCTTTTCCTTAATATTATGCATGTTAAAACTCAGTTTCGTTTGAGTAAAATGTTTTTTATGCAGGTCAATTCTTTATGCATGAGTCTAGTTAGAATGTAATCAACAATCTGTGTGTGGCGACTTCTTTTTCGCACCTGGTTCTTTTCTTCCACTAAATTCATCTCGAGACACATTAAGACACTGATCACGCTTGGTTTACTTTTAAAGATTTTACTTTTACTTACGGTACAAACATAAAATACATAACGAACACATAAATTAACATCAAATAAAGTATTTTAAAACCAACATATAGAATGGAACGTTAGTCCATCTTGATTCACATACGCACACACTGTTGCCACACTTTCGTACAAACTTTTCAGTTTTTGTTTTGGGATACTCTCGAAATCAGAGGTGCGGCGTTCACACCTTCCCTCCAGTTTCACTTGAGGGACAATGGCCTTCACAGTGAAACTACTAACAAAAATTTGTGGATAATTTATATAACTGTCCATGAAAGTCTAATTGTCCTTTTAAATTCTTAGTTATTGTTTCATCTTTAAATAAATGTTCATGAAAGTCTAATTGTCCTTATAAATTCTTAATTATTGTCTCATCTTTGACCTAATATGCGATGTTCCATCAAGAGCAATAACATTTATATTTCACTTAAAATTTAAATATTTTCTATGGTATAAAATAAGTAACATTTAAACACATAATAGAAATAAAATATATATATAATATATATGAATAAGCATTTATCCTGACATGGATTTTCTTATGCACTTTAAATAATCTTAATGAATTAATATACTTGAATATAAGAAACAAAATAAACACACACATATATATATATATGTAATAACAAATACAATATTAAACTAACTTATGACTTTATTCATGAATGCGTGATAAAGCATCTGCAATAGTATTACTGCTTCCTGGCTTATGAGCAATAGTCACTTGATAGCGAGATAGAGCCAATGCCCATCTTTGTAATCTAGCGTTCTTAGGAACTGTTTCTGTCAAATATTTTAAAGGGTTATGGTCCGTGTGTAAGATAATAGTGGTTCCATAAGTCCACATTTCGAATTTACCTAATGCCCATATTACAGCATAAGCTTCCCTTTCAATAGTGCTCCACTTTGATTGAGCAGGGGTCAGTTTTTGGCTTGCGAAAGTTATAGGTTTCAGTTTATTCTGTTCATCTCTCTGCATTAGACAGGCTCCAATTCCGATCACTGAAGCATCAGTATCGATTTCAAAAGGTTTCGACATATCAGGTGTATACAGAGATGTTATAGAGCACAAACAATTCTTTAACGAATTAAATGCGCTTTCGGCTTCTTCTGACCATGGAAGGTCGTTTGGCACAGTTTTTCGAGTTAAGTCCGTTAAAGGTTTTGCTATATTGGCATACCGAGGCACGTAGTCTCTGTAATAGTTAAATAATCCTAGGAGTGACTTCAATGTTTTCTTAGTTTTAGGGGCTTTCAAATCTTTAATAACTGATATCTTGTTTGGATCTGGGCCGTGCTCTCCTGAGCCTACGACATGTCCTAAATATTTTACTTTCGACATCGCAAACGAGCATTTCTTTAAATTTACCGAAAAATTCAATTTTTTCAGAGATTCTAAAATGGATTTAATATGATTAAGATGATCTTCCCAGGTTGAAGAAAATATGATAATATCATCAAGAAAACTTTCGGCGTAGTCACTATGAGGTCGTAATACTTGATTCATTATTCTTTGGAATGTTGCTGGTGCTCCAGATAATCCAAATGGCATCACCTTCCACTGATACTGACCCTTTGGAGATACAAAACTGGTTAATTCTCGGCTTTGCTCTGCTAAGGGTATTTCCCAATATCCCTTAAGGAGATCTAAAGTTGTCAAGTAATGAGCTCCACCAGCTTTAAATCTAAGATTTTCTGAATTCTGCATAGGAAAAGGTGGAATTTTACTAACTGAGTTCAGCTCTCTGTAGTCCACGCAAAGTCGGACAGTTCCATCTTTCTTGGCTACACATACCAATGGATATGCTATTTCTGCTGAAGAGGGTTCTATCAGGTCTTTTCCCAATAATTCTGCTATCTGTTTTTCTATATTAGATCTTAACGTTTCTGGAACTTTATAAAGATGAGGTTGTTTCCTCTCTACTCCAGACTTTAACTGGATAACATGTGGATGAACTTTGGCTTTCTTTAATTCCCCATCAAATATTGTTAGATATTCTTTAATCAGATTCAACAGCTGTTTATGTTGCTTTGCTGATATCGAATTTGATTTTATACCAGCTTTTAGTTCTTCATCTGTTACTTGCCGTGATTCTACGGGCGCATGTTGTATATCTCCAAACCCTTCATCTGTTTCGTAAATAATTCCTACAGCTCTGACAGGTTGAATATATTTACGCAATTTATTTTGATGAAGATGTCGAACACTTCCATCAGGTAGTTTGACATAAAAAGAATGTGGAGACTTCTTTTCTACTATTTCTCCTGGTCCTTTCCATTTTGAACAAAGACGATTTGTTGAATCAGGGATTAACACTACAACTTCATCCCCAACAGAAAATTCGGTATCTTTTGACCGTAAATTATGATAATGTACATATTTCTGCTGCTGTTCTTGAGCTATGCTATTCGCATACTGTGCCGCGTCTTCTAAACGTTTCCGGAGTTTCAACAGGTAGTCAGCTACAGATTCTCCAATCCCTTGAGGAAGTACGACTTCATCTTCCCAACTTGATTTGAGGATGGCTAGAGGTCCTACAGGTGGTCGCCCATGAACTAGTAGGAATGGAGCAACACCCGTTGTAGCGTTAGGCACTTCTCTGTATGCCCATAACAAGAATGGCAACTGTTTATCCCAGCCTCGACCTTGTGAATTAATTGCATGATGTAGCATGGATTTCATAGTTCCTATCCATCTTTCAACCAAACCATTCGATTGTGGATAACCTGGAGTGGAAAATTTAGGAACACATCCTAATCGTTTTAAAAACTCTTTTGTCAGCTGTGCGGCAAAATTTCTTCCGTTATCCATTGCAATTACTCGAGGAATTCCAGTTCGTACAAATATTTCTATAAATGCATCACAGGCTGCCTTTGCTGTTAAAGACTTCAGAGGTATTGCTTCCGGCCAACGACTATGCTGGTCCATAACGCACAGTACATACTGATGGCCACGTGATGACTTTGGCTCTATTGGGCCTAAAATATCGGCATTAACCACTTGAAATGGGAGTTCTGGCCTTACAACAGCTTCGATAGGTGTTCTAGCGTTTACTTTTCCTTTCCTGCGCATTTGACAATCATGACACGAAGCACATAATTGTTTGACTTCTTTTGGCATTCCTTCCCACCAGAAAGACATTGCAATTCTGTCTCTGGTCTTCTTAGCTGCCAGATGTCCACCAGTAGGAGTTTCATGAGCTAATTTCAAAATGTCCTTTCTTCTGCTTGCCGGTACGACCAATTGAATATATTTCTGTCCGCCTACTTTACCCATATGATATAATAAACCTCTTTCAATCCAGTAACCATTTTTATGTTGCCTAGCTTCTTCGAAGCACCTTTTCAATGTAGGACAGGCTAACTGCTCATCCCTAAACACTTGTGCTTGTGGAACAGGGATATTTTCATTTCTTTCATCCTTACTATCGGTTTCGGTCAGTGTCTGTTTAACTACTGAGTTATTAAAGACTTTGGTTTCTGGATGATGCGACTCGCTGTTGTTTATCTTTGACTTTCGAATAGTCTCGTGACTTTCTCCCTCCGCACAGAACATACACTTTTCATTATCTTCTGTGAGTGGGGTACTAATTGCTTCATCCCCAAGATAATTGTCGTTTGAATTTTTCTCAGGTACACTGAACAAGGATTGTTCACCGACTTCATTTATTGTGATTACTTCAACCTCTTCTTCTGAAGAATAGTTTCCGGGAGACCTTCCCTCCACTTTGAACAAGGACGGTTCATTGTTTTCTTCCACTGGGGTGATATTAACCTCAACCCCTGAATTTCCAGGATTTCTTCCTTTCACATGGAACAAGGATTGTTCATCGACTTCTTTCTTCGGGATATTCACTTTATCCCCTAGAGAAATGTTTTCGGGAGACCTTCCCTCCACACTGAACAAGGATTGTTCATTAGCTTCTTTTACTGAAGTGATTCCTGTATCATCTCCCAAATAAGAACGCTTTTGTTCCTTCAACCATTCATATACCCTGGGAGTGATTAAAGCTTCCTCATGCAGCCCTTCTACTACTGCAGCATGCACTTGAACATATGGAATGATTTCTTCATCTGTGTGAAGACTTAGCGGAACTGACACAAGTTGTGCTTCCACTGGATTACCTATAGCAGGTCTCAAAAGAATTTTCCCACTTGACTGTAAGCGTTCCTCAGGTACAACTGATTTTCGTAGTACGGTGATTTCTGCACCACTGTCCACGATGCCTTGAAATTTTTGGCTACCGATTCCTAAATCCACTTTCAGAAGCTCGCCATCTTTCTCGTTGACTGGAAATTCCCACTCGAAACAAGCGCTATTTAGATTAACACTGACCTTATTAAGGCCCTTACTTTCTTGACTCTTTTTGTTTGTTTTCACGTAAGATGTACTTGCTGAATTCAATTTGGGGCAGGATTTTTTCATATGGCCTTCCTTTCCACACAAATAGCAGGAGAAGTTCGGACGAATGTCTCTTTGTTCTTGCTGTGGCTTAGTAAAAACCCTTTTCTCATCTCTATTGTTATTTCCAAAATTCGCCCCTTTGGATGGAAGATTCCAATTTTCTTTATGAGAAATTTCTTTCGGTTTTTTATTGAAAGTCATTTTGACATTTTCATACTCATCTAATTTACTGGAAATAATATCAGATGACTTAAACAATGACCATTCATCGATGAAATGTTCTTTAATTTCTGGAGGTACTTTCCTTTTAATTTGATCTGTAATAATCAAATCATATAATTCTTCAAATGTGTTAACTTCTAATCCCCGAATCCATTCAGTAAAATAGTTTTTCAACTCGTAAGCAAAATCTCTCCATGTGATATCAGCTTTTTTAGTATGCTTAATGAAAAGTTGTCGAAATCTTTCAGGAGTAAGTTTATATCTCTTTAACAATAACTCTTTTACTTTTCCGTAATCATTCGTGATTTCTTCGTCTTCCCGAGCTATAACTTCCGCGATTTTGTATGGCAGTAGCCCAATGAGATGAGAAACCCAATCATCTCTTTTAATTTCGGCACGTTTTGCCTGCCGCTCAAAAAGAACTAAATACAGGCTAATTTCGCATGTTTTAGGATCAAATTTTTGTAAGATGTTATGTAATTTCACGCGCGTTTTCTCAGAAGTTTCATTTGTAATTCCTTTCTTCTCAAGTTCTATTCTTGCATTTTCCAAACGCATTTTTTCCAATTCTATTTCTTCTCTTCTTATGCGTTCCTCCATCTCTTCTTTCCTCTTACGTTCCTCTATTTCTTCCCTTCTTATGCGTTCCTCCATCTCTTCTTTCCTCTTCCGTGCTTCAAGTACGTTCGCTAATATTTCTTTAACAAATTCTTCATCGTAATTCTTTGAAGCCAAAATAGCATCTCTTAACTCATATAACTTTAAATGCTGAGCTCCTTCCACTCCAAGCTCAGTAGCAACTTCTTGCAGATCTTTTTTATTCCCTTTACCCAAAAATGCCATCTTCGGATGGATGAGATCAAATCAAGTTCAAATTTTCCGTGAATAAAACAAATTTTCTTATATTTATAATCACAAACCCTATTGTTTTCGTTCCTAAGAACACCAAATTTGACATCTTAGTTTTTATCTTAAACACCATTTTCCCCCAAATTAAATAAAATAATCATTAAGTCGGAATGCATACATAAAAGGAGAAAAAAAAATACGTATCGAAATAACAAATTTAAAAAAAAATGTTTACACAATCAACTCTTTCATTAAATAAATCAGAATATACTTTATTACATAACCAGCTTTCAATAAATTAGAAATAATGTTGCTATAGCAACCTTTAATCAAACTTACTTTTAAACGAGAAAAAAAAACAATTTCCGATTCATTCCTCAAAGTAAAAAAAATAAACAAAACCGGACGTTCACAAGAATAATTCACTAGTTTTTTTTTTTTTTTTTGTTTTTTTTACTGAGATATTTCATTAATATTCCAATAATAATAAAGATAAATAAATATAAATCATTATCAACGTCTGACAAATAAAGAATCATTCAATAAAACAGAACAAATAAATCAAAACAGAACTTTTTTTTTTTTTTTCCACAATCTACTTTAATGAAATCTTATTTATTCTAAATCACGTGATGCATAAAAAGAACACACAGAAATTAACAACAATGATCTTGAATAGCATAAAAATATATTCTTTTCAACATTCTTTTTACCATTTTCCGGCTTTTTAAATACAAATAAACAAATATATTTCTATTTTTCATTTTTCAAACACTAGAATTATTATTATTTCAACATTACGAAATATTTAATTTCCATTTACCTATTCTTTACCTTGTTGGAATACAAAATCGGAACAAAATATCTAAATGCTTAATCCTAATTATTTAACATCAAAACTTATACAAAATATGACTCTTGATGGAACATTAAAAAAAAAAACATACCCTTTTTTTTTTCATCACTATCATGAAATAATCCGTACGTGCACTAGCTATTTCACATATGCTTGTCGACTGCGCCAATTGTGGCGACTTCTTTTTCGCACCTGGTTCTTTTCTTCCACTAAATTCATCTCGAGACACATTAAGACACTGATCACGCTTGGTTTACTTTTAAAGATTTTACTTTTATTTACGACACAAACATAAAATACATATCGAACACATAAATTAACATCAAATAAAGTATTTTAAAACCAACATATAGAATAGAACGTTAGTCCATCTTGATTCACATACGCACACACTGTTGCCATACTTTCGTACCAAACTTTTCAGTTTTTGTTTTGGGATACTCTCGAAATCAGAGGTGCGGCGTTCACACTGTGATAATGTAAAACAAAGTTATCGATTTTTTTTACTATTAACAAAAAAAAAAAAAAAAAAAAAAAAAAAAAACTTAGAAAAAAAAACTTAGAAAAAAATTGTATTTTTTTTTTTTTTTAATTATTATTATTATTATTATTATTATTATTATTATTATTTAATATTGTTACTGGTTGAATATGTATTACTTTTAACAAAAAAAGAACTTAGAAAAAAAATCGTATTTTTTTTTTTTTTTTTTTTTTTACTATTGTTACTGATTGAATATGTATATAGCAAAATATAGAAGAAAGTCTTGTGGTGGCCACAACATACTAGTTTTTATTGAATTTGGGACAAATATGGCGGCGTCCTCAAATTTCGAGGTAAAAAAAATAAAAAAATTAATTAAATCACCTTAAATTGTAAAATTTTAGTAATTTTCATGTATAAAGCACCTAAAAGAATTTATTTCAGCTTATTTATTATACATATAATAAATTACTATAATAAAACATTAATAACTTTATAACCGGCGTCCCCAAATGTGTTGTAATTTTTCGGGGACGAAAGTCCTCGAGATTCGAGGACATATGGTCAGTCTAATTATAATAGACTTATTTTATGGGGTGTCATAAAACTCACTCAGGAATATATATGCATATAATATTTCCTAAAATACTTTATTTTCTTTCTTATTTTTTCCAATTTTATTTAATATAATTGTCTATGTTAGAAATAAATTTCAATTATTTTTTTATACATTTTCCTATTTTTAAATGCTTTCACGTTTATTTTAAAGAGTTTTATTTGTTTAGATTGTAAGAAGTTTAAATCCATAAAATGAATGTGATGAAGATAAAATTTTCTTTGCAAAATAATCGACACATTTACTTCACACCCCCGCCCCTTCAATATGATAATAATGTTTTTTCTGACTTGGGTCCTGGACTTAGGTGGATTGCCTTTGTATAGATTTTTTTTAACAGGGCGTAGCCTATATTTACTCGAGTTTTAAAGTAAATCACGAAAAACTCCAAACAGTTAAATTCACGACTCTGACTAAGAATTAAACCAAGCATTTTCCACTTACCAGGTTTCGACAACAGAACCTCACGGCTACAGGTGGAGCATATTTTATTTAGAAGAAAAAAAAGTAGCTGATGAAATAGAATAGCTGATTTTTAAATGTATGCTTTATATGTGATGTAAAAATGACTTTAAAATTTTATCTAAATGAAATTCGCATCGTTTCTGTGCTTTTTTTTTTAATCATTCCAATTTTAATTCATCTGGGGGTCACCGAAGCGGGAGAGTCATTCCTTCCGTGGAGGATCAAAATTGTGATGGCATGTCTCCGGACCACCTCTGGGGGTGTGTCCCGGACCGTCGCCAATTGCCCATCTGCGCAGCACTAGTGCGACGTTAAAACCCAACCAACCCACCCAATTTTAATTCAAAAATTTATACCGTTAACTTTTAAACATGTAAACAATTTTAATGAAAAGCTAAAAAGCGGTTATTTATATCCCTATTCTTTTCTCTTTTTATCCATTAATAAAAATTTAAAAAATGTATTTTAACTTTTAAACTGTAAAAAAAAAAAAAAAAAAAAAAAACTATTAGTAAAAAAATTAAATTTATGAGCTGAAAACCTGAGAAGTTTATAAAATATTATTAAGCGTAGTAAACTCGGTGTGATGAAGATAAAATTATCCTTGTAAAATAATCAAAACATTACCCCCCCCCCTACCCTGCTAATATTGTTTTATTTGCACTTGGGTCCTACACCTAGGTAGATTGCCTTCGTATTGGTTTTCTTAAAGAGGCCAAACCTGTTCTTTGCTCGAGTTTTTAAGTAGACTACAGAAAAATCCGAACGTTTAATTTGAGGACTGTGACCTGGAATCAAACCGAGCACTTCACGTTTACTTGATTCGAAAGCAGAAGATAACGACTCAGTGGCGGATCCAGAACTTGACTTTTGGGGGGGGAGGCTAAGATTTTCCAAAGTGTTATTCTAGATCAATAAAAAATTTACAATTGCAATATTCAATTGTGAATGTCAGTGTTTTTTTTTTTTTTTTTTTTTTTTTTTTTTTTTTTTTTTTGGGGGGGGGGGGGGCTGCAGCCCCCTATCCCTCCGCCTTAAATCCGCCACTGTAACGACTACTGTTGGAGTATGTTTTATTTCAAAGGAAAAATATATATATATGATGAAATGTATGCTTTGTGTATGTCATATAAAACTTATTTTAAAATTTTATATAAATGAAATTTGAATTATTTCCATGATAAAATTATTCTTTCTAGTCATTCCGATTTTAATTAAAAAATTTATAACATTAGCTTTTAAAAATATAAACAATTTTAGTCAAAAGATAAAAAGCGGCTATATAAATCACTACTCTATTTTTATTTATTTATTTGATTCATTAATTAGGAAAAAAAGAAAGTACTTTAACTTTCAAAATGAAAAAAGAAAAAAAAAAGGAATTCGTAAAAAGTTTTAAATTTATGAACTGAAAACCTGAAAAATTTATAAAGTAGCATTAAGCATAATAAACTCAATGGGATGAAGGTGAAATTTACCTTGCAAAATGATCAGCACATTCACTTCAACCCCTTCTCCCCTCTAAAGCTATTTTATCTGCACCTGGTAGACCTAGATTGCCTCCATATTGGTTTTTAAAAGAGACCTAGCCTGTATTCACTCAAATTTGGAGAAACCCACGGAAAACGCCAAACGATGATGTTAGCGGTGCAACCTGGAATCGAACCAGGCATATCACGTCAATCAGTTTATTTTAAAGTAAGAAATTTATTTAACTGGTGAAATATATGCCTTGTATGCAGTATAAAAGTTACTTCAAAGTTTTATCTAAAACAATTTGCATTATTTCTCTGCTAAAATTATATTTTTTAGTCATTCAAAAATTAATTCAAAAATTTGTACCATTAATTTAAAAAAAAAATGATAACGATTTTAATGAAAAGGAAAAATGTGGTTATTTAAATCGTTATTCCAAATTTATTTTTTATTCTTACAATAATAATAATAATAAAAGTTTTAGTTTTTAGAATGTTAGGATCCACTAACAGCCAAGAGGTCCTATCATTAAAGCTGTAGACATGAGGTGCTGGGTTTGATCCCTGGTCGCGCTCATCGGCTTAGCCGTTCGAAGTGTTCGGTGGTTTTCTCCGAAACTAAGTAAAATATGGCTAAGATCCCATAGAGAGACCCCCCATGGAAGACACTTTCACACAGGCCTATGATCCTAGTGCTATCAATCGGCCTTAACCCTAAAACCATCAACAACTTTTAAAATGTAAAATATATATATACACATATAAACAAATAAATAAATGAATTTATGAACTGATAACCTGAAAAATTAATAAAATATATTAAATACAATAAACTTACTGTGCAAAAACCTCTTGCAAAATAATCAAAACATTCCCTTTACTTCCTCCCCCCAGCCCTCCATGATATTGTTTTACCCAACTTAGGTCTTAGACTTGGGTGGATTACCTTCATATTCGTCTTTTTAAAGGGACCTAGCCTGTATCTACTCGAGTTTTGATGTAAACCACGGAACGGTTATTTTGAGGACCGTGACCTGGAATCAAACCAAGCACTTCCCACTGACTAGTTTCGAGAGCAAACGCATACTGCTACACTTGGAGCATGTTTTACTTCGAATAAAAGTAAACTTGTGAAATATATGCTTTGTATGTGATGTAAAAATGATTTTAAAATTTTATCAGAATCAAAACTTACATTATTTCCATTATTTTTTTTAGTCATTTCAATTTTAATTAAAAAATGTATGCCATTAGCTTTTAAAAAACGAAACGATTTTAATCAAAAGATAAAAAGAGGCTTTTTAAATTATTATTCTATTTTTATTTATTTATTTGATTCATCAATTTAAAAGAAGAAATGTTACACACAATTAATAATTTTTAAATAGCTACAATTAATCCAAATCATCTAAAATTATAATGACTATATATACATATATATATATATATATGTATGTATGTATAAAGATGAAAGAAATAAATGAAAATCAGAAAAAAAAAATCAAATTAGTTTAACTATTTTGGAAAATTCGAAAATTTTATTTATAACTTATTATTTTTAAAATCATTATTAAAAAACTAATGTATCTTACTTTTCAAAATTAATTGATTAAAATAAAAATGATAAATTTTTTAAATAATTTCTACATGAAAAATTAATATATCTTAGCATTTAGAATTAATGATTTAAAAAGTAATAATTAAAAAATAAAAATAAAAATGTTCAAATAATCCCTTTATTTCTTTATATTGTCACATTTAGGGGCATGACAATTTCTAGCCAAATTTTTTAAAATAAGTACCTAAAATTACTCAAATTGTATTAAAAAGCAATTATTTCCACAAGCTCTCAATGCTAATCTGCTATAACGGATAATCTTTGCGCCGTAGTGACCTGTTGATTAACTAAATTTTCTGGTCCGTTTTTCTGCCGAATCCCCTCTCTCATTTTCGCTCCTTTCTCTATCTTCAAGGCGTCCAGTCTCATGGACCGGTCTGGATCAAAGTCGTCCAGTAAAATCACGGATTAAAGGTGCCTTCACACTGGACGTTCCGTTCCGCTGTCCGTCGTCCGCAGAGATTCCGTCAGTGAACTCCGTTAAGGTGCCTTCACACTGGACGTTCCGTTCCGCTGTCCGTCGTCCGCAGAGATTCCGTCAGTGAACTCCGTTACATTCCGCAGGAGTTTACTGGCGTCAGAAGAATCCCGAGGGCAGGGAGAGTAAAATGAAATGAACCAATCACGTTGCAGGGCAGTAACAGGCAATAGCCAGCCTTTTAAAAAACATCTGTTTTGATTTTCTTTAGAATTCAACGAGCAACATTACGTACATTCATTTAAAGCGAAATTGGAAATAGAAATTAAAGAATTTGAATTATAATAGACATCTATATACTATATATATATATATACAATATTTCTCGAAATAGTCATACTTTAATTTCTTTCTTACTTTTCCAAATTTTATTTAATATAAATTTCAGCTATTTCTTTTACATTTTTCAATTTATAAATGCTTCTATATATATATTTAATTACTTGTTTAGAATGTGAGAGCTTTAAATCCATAAAATGAAATTTTAGAAATGTGTAAAATATATGAAATGCATTTTATTTACTGGGATGAAGAAACAAAATTCCTAACAAAATAATTATTATAATAATAGTAATATATTACTTTGTAAAGTCATTTACTCCCCCCTTCCCCCCAAGCTAATTATTTTTAAACAACTAAGCTGAGGATCGCGATATTGGATCGAACCTTGCACTTACTAGTCATTTTGAAGAAAGAAATTTAACTAATGAAATGTATATCTTGTACTCAATGTTAAAGTGATTTCAAAATTTTATATAAAACAAATTTGCATTATTTCTATGCTAGCATTAATTTTCCTGGTCATTTCAGGTCTAATTAAAAAATTTCTACCATTAATTTTAAAAAACGACAATTTTAATCAAAAGGTAAAATGTGGCTTTTTTAATCACTATTCAGAAAAAATAAATAACGTTTCAAATGTAAAAATAATAATAATAATAATAATAATAATAATTTTGTAAAAAATAAATGTATGTATAGAAAACCTGAGAAATTTTTGTGCATAGACTGAAGATAAAATTCTCCTTACAGAGTAACCAAGACATTTATTTTGCACTCCTCCCCCTTTTCATGCTTATAATGTTTTATTTACTCTTGAGTCTTACACCTAGGTAGATTACTTCCCTATTAATCTTTTTGAAGGAACCCAGCCTGTATTTAAGCAAGTTTTGAAGAAAACCATAGAAAACTCTGAACAGCTAAGTCGCAAGTGCAACCTGGAATTGAACCAGGCAAACCCTGTCTACTAGTTTCGAGAGCAGAACCTCTTGGCCATTGTTGGAACATGTTTTAATTCAAAGAAAAAAAAATAATTGTTGAAATTTATGCTATATATGTGATTGAAAAACATTTTCAAATTTTATTTAAAATAAGCTTGCAGTATTTCTATGCTATTTTTTTCCCCCTCAGTCATTCCAACTTTAATTAAAAAATTTCCATATATATATATATTTTTTTTTAAATGTTGGTAATTTTAATCAAAAGACAGAAAGTCAATACTTAAATAACTTTCTAATATTCTTTTAATTCGTATATTGAAAAGATTTATATTAGTTTTTAGAATGGAAAATGAATAAATAATAAAAATTTCAAAAATTCTCTGTGTTTTCTAAAATAACTATACTCTTTTTTTTTTTTTTTCTAATTTTCATCTTTTAAAAATGTGCAATTTCAGATGATTTGGATTAATTACACCTATTTCTTGTACAACATTTCCATATTTCTAAATGTTCCTTCTTCTTTTTATTATTATTAATTTCAGATTGTAAGTTATTTAAATCCACGAACTGAAAGCTGGAGAAATTTTTAAAATATATTAAATACGATACACTAATCGAGATAAAGAAAACATTATCTTTACCAAATAATAAAAGCATTTATTTTTGTCCCCCATGTTAATTATGTTTTATTTTTAAGTGGAATTGTAGAGTTAATTGCCTCCATCATGATTTTTTAAGGTATTTTAGCCCAAATTTATGTGAGTTGTGAAGAAAACCATGGAAAACTCCAAATGGCTAGACAGGCGTGACGCAAGATCAAACCTGGCACTACCAATCTACCAGTTTTGAGAGCAGAACTACTTGACCACTATTGAGACATGCT